>JAHHZJ010001105.1:0-110274 GCA_021437245.1 Aegilops speltoides | reverse complement strand
GTGGGTTGGTTATCAATATTTTTCTTACAATGCACACTCCACCAAACTGAAGCAAAACCAGTAAATGCTCTAGTGGCAGCTCGTACCGCTCAAGTTCGAGAACAGTCATGGTTACTAAAACTTGTTCTACTTCAAACTCCCAAGCTAGATAAATAGCAGGATTAAATCTACCCTCAAATGACGGTAAAGAGATAACCTGACCATGTGGTTGTGTGTGTTGTCCCAACTCTCGTGATGGTGAAGATGTGTCCGTCGTCCAAGAACTTCTATCTCGGAACCTGTCATGATTAGTAGAAACAAGAAACAAAATTCTAGAATAATGTTCCTATGAACTACTAGGATGTGGTTGTAAAGTGCTCACAGATAAAGCAAATATCAATATCTTACAAGTTCTTACCATGCGGCAGGTGGTGACAGGCAACCAGCGATGTCAAATAACTCCGAAGATTATGTAAAGCGATTGCGAGGAGGCATACATATACGGTGTAGAAATATGTGGAGCTGGGTTGGCTATATATGGTAGCAAAAGATTAGCAATAATCAATTCAGAGATGCAATGTTGAATAAAAGCTCAACGACGATCTTGTGCTGGTCCTAGGCTAGACCGGACTAGAGGCGTGAGCCTAGAACACTAATGAGGTCACGGCGTAGCACAACTAGCATCAATGAAGGTTACTAAGTAGCTCTTGACAGCAAGATATAAGTGAAGATCCTGGCGGTAGTGAAGATAATGATGAAAAACAACTACCAAGCAGGACATACAACAACTCTCTCTCAACTTTCCTCTTGAAAAGTTTGAGCCAATTTTCTAATAAATTATTTCAAAGAATGCTACTAACTCAAGCTTTCCAATGCAAAAGAATCACTCAATTCGAGTTGATATGAGGAGTCAAAGAATTCTAAAACTGGCCTGAAAAATTGGAACAAGCTGTGTTCACGAACTTCAGAGGGCAAAAAGACATATTTAGAAGCCGATTTTGAGGTGTCAAATATTGAACTAGCTTCTGCAACTATTTAGATGCGGCTCGTCGCTAGCTTTAATTTGAGTACTCACGGAGTCAAAACGGACTTCGTATGAGGAAGATACACCTGTTTTACTGAACAGTCGCAAAACAGATTCAATCCGAATTCAGGTACGAGATTGATTCTAGATAGATCCGATTTTTTCTTCTCTCTTTTTTCCTCACACTTTTTTTTTTTTTTCTCTCTTTTCTTTTTTTTCTTTCCTTTTTCTCTTTTTTCTCTTTTTTCTCCCTCTTTCCAAGACAAACTAGATAAGATGCAGATTGGATCTGGCGAAGATGTGAATGACCTCAACTATGATTATGACAATGAACAACGCGTGTACGTGGTGGAAATTAATAGATGGGATGGTGGACAACGGAAGGCATAATGATGCAGCGGCGTGACTAATGTGAACAGAACTCGAAACTCTAAAGGAACTAGAGACTAAGACCAGCAAGCTGACACGACGATGCAACCGATAATTCAACTATGCAAGCAACGAATAGAAAATTGCAAAGGCTCGGACTGGCTTGGATAAAGGATGAACAGATCTAACTTTTTGTGGCTTTTCATGGACTATAGGTATGAATGACAGATCACGGTCTAAACTATGAAAAACTGTAAAATCTCACCGAGCAACCTGAAAACTGATACCACTTGATAGAGGCGGGGTGTCCCGATCTTTCGATGAGATGATAACTATCGATTTGGTGAAGATGACTTTGACGATCCGACTACAAACGTGCACAACGTTGTGCCTTAGCAATCGCTAAACCAACTCCGAGAGGTTATTGACCACGCCGGAGCACAATCAACCTGACCACGAAGGTCTATTCCTGCAAGCAATCGAAGAACAAGCAAGAATATGATAAAAGCAATCTGAATATTGTGAGTATATATGCAGTATTGATAAAGGTGGGGATCCGTAAGCGGTCTTGGTCTGGTCGTTGGACACAAACGAAGTACACGAAGTTGCAATGGCTAACTTTTAACTAAACAAATCCCAAGCGAAAAGCTACTAGATGGATCTACTTATATAGGAGCAAGGGGTGGCGGCCAGGGAGGTGGGAGGACGTCCCAAGGCAGCCTAAAACTAACCCTAGGTCGTACAAGGCCAATGGGCCCAAGTGGAGGTGACGTAACACCTTTGGACTTGTAGTTTGACTCGGATTCTGGTGCAGCGTCAGATTGTTTTGTCCACAACTCAACGCTCCGGACGGATTTTAAGGTGATTCCAATTGTGCTGGAAAGAGCATGAAATCTTCTTTCCAACAAAAAACGAATCACCCAATTCGGAGTTCGTATGAAATAGTTGTTGGCGTTTTGAGTCAGGTATGTCTGTGCAGTCCGAATCTGAATCCAGGACGTGAAAGACTTGGACTCTATCTTCTCTTGGGCCAAAAGTGACGTGAGAGGACTTTTTGAACAGCAAATAAACATCTCTTTCTTCCTTATCTTCATATGTGGATTGTACAAATGTCCCATACACCTGCAATTAGACAAAACACAAAAGTGTGTGAAGTATTTTTGTTCTGGATAACATAAATAGATTATTGAATAGTTTGCACTAGAAATCACCTGACAAATATGCATGTATGCAATATTTTTGGTCATATACAAGGTACTCATGTCCTCATCAATTCCTCCCACATTTTCTTATTTTTCTTTAGAACAGCCCTAAGCATAGTAGACAATGTTCTATTGACTACTTCAGTTTGTCCATCAGTTTGGGGGTGACAAGTAGTACTAAAAAGCAGTTTAGTCCCCAACTTAGCCCATAAACATCTCCAAAAGTGGCTAAGAAATTTAGTATCACGATCTGAAACAATAGTATTTGGCACACCATGCAAGCGAATAATTTCACGAAAGAACAAATCAGCAACATTGACATCATCATCGCTTTTATGACATGGTATAAAGTGTGCCATTTTCGAGAATCTATCCACGACAACAAATATGCTATCCCTCCCCTTCTTTGTTCTAGGTAAACCTAAAACAAAGTCCATAGATATATTCTCCCAAGGAACACTAGAGTACAGGCAAAGGCATATATAAACCATGAGGATTGAGTCGTGACTTAGTTTTTGACATGTAGTCCAGCGAGCAATAAAACGCTCAACATCCGTCTCATCTTTGGCCAAAAGAAATGTGTAGCAAGTCGTCCTCCGTCTTCTTCACGCCAAAGTGTCCCATTAGTCCTCCTCCATGCGCCTCCTGCAACAACAAAAGACGAACGGAGCTAGCTGGAATGCATAGCTTGTTAGCACGGAACACAAATCCATCATTAACGACAAACTTGTTCCATGTTCTTCCTTCTTTACAATTCTGCAATACATCTTTAAAATCAGCATCATGCACATATTGATCTTTGATGGTCTCCAAACCAAATATTTTGAAGTCAAGTTGTGAAAGCATAGTATAGCGACGAGACAATGCATCAGCAATAACATTTTCTTTACCCTTCTTGTGGAAAGTCTCAATGAATTCAACCCATTTAGCATGTCTACGATTCAGTTTAGCTTGACTTTTAATATGTTTCAAAGATTCATGATCAGAATGTATAACAAATTCTTTGGGCCATAAATAATGTTGCCATGTTTCTAAAGTCGAACAAGAGCATATAATTCTTTATCATAAGTAGAGTAATTCAGACTAGGCCCTCAATTTTTCGAGAAAAGTATGCAACAGGTTTGCCATCTTGTAATAACACACCTCTAATCCAATTCCACTAGCATCACATTCAAGCTCAAAAGTCTTATTAAAATCAGGAAGTTGGAGTAAAGGGCATGTGTCAACTTAGCTTTCAATACCGTGAAGGCTTCTTCCCATCAGGTACCCCAAACAAAAGGCACATCCTTCTTTGTAAGCTCGTTGAGAGGTGCAGCAATGGTGCTGAAATCTCTCACAAAACGCCTATAGAAACCAGCGAGGCCAAGGAAACTCCTCACTTGTGTGACCGTTTTGGGCTGCGGCCAACTCTCAATAGCTTCAATCTTGGCTTTATCAACTTCAATTCCTGTGGAGTAACAACATAGCCAAGAAAAGATACTCGATCGGTGCAAAGGTGCACTTCCCAAGGTTACCAAACAAGCGTGCATCACGTAGAGCATTAAAAACAACACGTAAATGTTCCAAATGTTCTTCCAAAGATTTGCTATAAATCAGTATATCATCAAAATAGACTACCACAAATCGTCCAATGAAAGCACGTAAAACTTCGTTCATTAATCTCATGAAAGTACTAGGTGCATTAGTTAACCCAAAAGGCATGACTAACCACTCATATAATCCAAACTTAGTTTTAAATGCTGTTTTCCGTTCATCTCCCAATTTCATACGAATTTTATGGTATCCACTACATAAATCAACTTTGGAGAATATTGTAGAGCCACTCAATTCATCAAGCATATCATCTAGCCTAGGAATAGGGTGGCGATAACGAATAGTAATATTATTGATGCCTCTACAATCAACACACATCGTGACGTACCATCCTTTTTCGGCACTAGAATAATAGGAACAGCACAAGGACTAAGGGATTCGCGTATATAACCTTTGTCGAGCAGCTCCTGTACTTGACGCATAATCTCCTTCGTCTCCTCTGGATTGATGCGGTATGGTGCACGGTTGGGTAATGATGCACCGGAATTAAGTCAATTTGATGCTCAATCCCTCGAATAGGTGGTAATCCGGTGGCACGTCTTGTGGAAAGACGTCGTGAACTCTGCAAAATGTTAGTGACAGCGAGGGGCAAAGAGGAAAACACGTCCTCGAATGAAAATAATGCCTCTTTGCACACAAAAGCATAGCAAATAGATTTGCTAAAATCTAGCTCACCAATATCAGATTTGGTGGCAAGTAAACATGCACTTTTCAATTTAATTTCAGAAGCAACAGTAGATGGTTTATTATTAGGCTTCATGTGTTGCTCAAATTCTTTTGCCACAATCTGATTTTCACTCTTATTTTTCTCCTGTTTTGCTTTATTAGCTCTATTAATATCATCTTTCAAAATGGACTCAGGAGTCATAGGAAGCAAAGTAATATTTTTATCCTTGTGAACAAGAGTATACAAATTGTTTCTACCATGGTGTACAGAATTTTTATCAAATTGCCATGGTCTACCAAGTAACAAGGAACATGCTTGCATAGGTACCACATCACAATCAACATAATCAGCATATGTAGAGATACTAAAATTCACACGAACAGTACGTGTTACCTTCACCTTGCCGCTGTTGTTGAACCATTGGATGTAATAAGGATGTGGATGTGGTCTTGTGGTGAGAGACAGCTTCTCCACCATCTCCATGCTAGCCAAGTTGTTGCAGCTCCCTCCATCTATGATGACGCGAATAGAACGTTCCTTCACAACTCCCTTTGTATGGAACAAATTATTCCTCTGATTTTGCTCACTTGTGTAACTCTGCACACTCAAAACACGTTGAGCAACTAAACATTCATACTGTCGGCATCTTGACAGCCATGTATTGTGTCTCATGATCAGAATCATCTCCACCGTGTTCCTCATGTGTAATAAGAGCCAAAGTCTCCTCATCATAGTCACTAGCGGACTCATACCCACCATCCTCATTAGCAATCATCACACGCTGAGATTTGCATTCTCTCATAAAATGTCCTCTTCCCTTACAACGACGACAAATAATATCACTTGTGTGCCTGTTGGCGCCATGGAAGAAGAAGAGCTCTGTGCAGGCCCGGCGGTGTGCTCTTGGCGGATAGTGGTGGTTGTGCCTGTTTTCTTGTATCACGGTTGGAGGTGGCACCAAGGAGGTGATGGTGCGGTGGAAGTAGATGATGCACGTGGTGTCCATGATGAAGGTCGACTGCAGAAAAAGTTAGTGCGGCGCCAATGCACGTCGATCCTGCACTTCACGTTCAGCTTTACAAGCAAGATGGAATAAGCGAGTGATATTATTATAATCCTTATAGTCTAGAATGGTCTGAATCTCTCTATTTAATCCACCCGAAAAACGTGCAAGCATAGCTTCATTCTCCTCAACAATACCACATCTAATCAAGCCAGTTTGTAATTCCCGATAATATTCTTCTCTGAGTTTTTCCTTGTCTTAAGCGCTGCAATTTTGAAGTATTTCACGTTGATAATATGGTGGAACCCAACGAGTACGCATAGCAGTTTTCAAAGCAGCCCAAGTAGCTGGAACAGGATATAATCTACAATGTTCGGACCACCAAACACATGCAAAGCTAGTGAAAGCACAAACAGCAGCAGAACACGTCTCTCCTCGGGATATTGTAAACATGTAAATCGTTGTTCAGTTTCTAACTCCCAAGTAAGATATATATCGGAACATATCTACCCTCAAATGGTGGAATATTCAATTTCAGTTTAGGGAGATGGTCATGATCTCGCACTGAGGGAGCCCTAATATTGCCATTATTTGCATGTGGACGACCTGGTGGTTGTGGTGCTGGTGGTTGCACGTAGTTACGATGTTGATCAACCTCATCCTCATAATCGTCCACATACTCATCATCCTCCTCGGTACCACCAGCAGCAGCAGTGGCAGGAGCCAAAGAAGCACCAACAGCGATGGCAGCGGCACCAAATTTTGTCCTGGCTCAATAGGAACACGCTGAGCTCGTCCATACTGATTCGGAAGGGGCGTAGTTGTTGTCGTTGCAGAGGTGCGATAGGTGCAGCCGGCGGTGGTTGTGGAAAACGCACAGCAATTCATCAAACTTGCTATCAAATTAGGGTTAGGTCATCATATCCGAACCAATCGAGCCTTTGCATAATCTTTTACAGTATTTGCGTTGTTGAATTTGCGGTTGCATCGTCGTGTCTAGTTGCTGGTCTTAGAGTCTAGTCTTTTAGAGTTTGAGTTCGGTCATAAGTTGTCACGCCGCGACCGCATTATCATCGCCCTGCCATCTACCACCACCGCTTATCCGCCACCGCTTCGAATCCGTATCCATATACCACCACCGCTGCCATATACCACCACCGTTGCCATATACCACCACCATATATCCACCACCAATCCGAGTTCCTTGCATATTAGATTTGTTTTCGGGATCCATCTAATTTCCGATTCGTGTTTCCTTGTCTGAGTAGGTTTCGGATTCCAGCAATCTTTTGTCGTCCGTAGAAGAGGTTGGTTTCCAAAAAAAAAAACGCACGGGATAAAATTTTTTCTGGCTATCCTATTTTTAGGTGTTTCTAAGCGTATTGAGACAGTCGCCGTTATAGAAAGTTTTTTTTGACCCGTTTCCAGTTTTTGGGTCCAGGCAGTCGAAAAAAAAAAATTGGTCGAAAAAATTTCGTGCCCATCCTATCAGTTTGACCTGGGAAGAGTTTTGAGACACTCGCCATTATAGTGATTTTTCGCAAAAAAAAAAAAAGCAGCGCAAAAAAAAAGAGCGCAAAAAAAAAAAAAACGAAAAAAAAAAATCAGAGTGTGCTCCTCCCTTGTTTACGTGCAGCGCCGTGATTTTGTTAGTGTTCTAGGCTCGCGTCTCTAGCACGGTCTAGCCTAGGACCAGCACAGTACCGTCGTTGAGCGTTTATTCAACTTTGCATCTCTGAATTGATTATTGCTGACCTTTTTGCTACCATATTATAAGCCTTCCCAGCTCCACATACATCTCGTCGTGCGTTTGATTCTCCCAGTAATCGCTATAGCCAAGCTTTGAAGGTTTTGACTACAACGGTTGCCGATCACCGCTTTCTTCTTTGGGTAAGAACTGGTAAGAACTTGAGATTTGCTTGACGGTTTGTGACTGTCCACCACACCACCACCACCACTTCCTAGTAGTCTGTGGGATCATATTCTTGTGTGTTTCTATTGCTGCTAACCATGGCAGGATCACAAGCCGATGAGACTGATTGGGAGAACTGACGAACAAACAGCTACATGATAAGTTTCAGCAAATGATGATTGGACAGGTGCAAGACGTGCTAAACAGATTTGACGAGGCCATGGAGAAGATAGATGGCATTGAGAAGGCGTTTGAAACAAAGCTTGATAGCAAGTTTGATGAATTGCTCGCTGCGTTTTCCACAACCACCGCCGCTGCACCTATCGCACCTCTGCAACGACAACAACTCGCCCTTCCGAATCAGTATGGACGAGCTCAGCGTGTTCCTATTGAGCCAGACAAAATTCTTGTGCCGCTGCTCTGCTGTTGGTGCTTCTTTGGCTCCTGCTCTGCTGCTTTGGTGGTACCGAGGAGGATGATGAGTATGTGGGCGATTATGAGGATGAGGTTGATCAACATCGAACTACGTGCAACCACCAGCACCACAACCACCGTGTCGTCCACATGCAAATAATGGCAATATTAGGGCTCCCCTCAGTGCGAGATCATGACCATCTCCCTAAACTGAAATTGAATATTCCACCATTTGAGGGTAGATATGTTCCTCGATATATATCTTACTTGGGAGTTAGAAACTGAACAACGATTTACATGTTTACAATATCCCGAGGAGAGACGTGTTCCTGCTGCTGTTTGTGCTTTCACTAGCTTTGCATGTGTTTGGTGGTCTGAACATTGTAGATTATATCCTGTTCCAGCTACTTGGGCTGCTTTGAAAACTGCTATGCGTACTCGTTGGGTTCCACCATATTATCAACGTGAATTACTTCAAAAATTGCAGCGCTTAAGACAAGGAAAAACTCAGAGAAGAATATTATCGGGAATTACAAACTGGCTTGATTAGATGTGGTATTGTTGAGGAGAATGAAGCTATGCTTGCACGTTTTCGGGTGGATTAAATAGAGATTTCGACCATTCTAGACTATAAGGATTATAATAATATCACTCGTTTATTCCATCTTGCTTGTAAAGCTGAGCGTGAAGTGCAGGATCGACAGCATTGGCGCCGCACTAACTTTTCTGCAGGTCGACCTTCATCATGGACACCACGTGCATCATCTACTTCCACCGCACCATCACCTCCTTCAGTGCCACCTCCAACCGTGATACAAGAAAGCGAGCACTACCACCACTATCTGCCAAGAGCACACCTGCTGGCCTGCACAGAGCTCTTCTTCTTCCATGGCGTCAACAGGCACACAAGTGATATTATTTGTCGTCGTTGTAAGGGAAGAGGACATTTTGCAGAGAATGCAAATCTCAGCGTGTGATGATTGCTCTTGAGGATGGTGGGTATGAGTCCGCTAGTGACTATGATGAGGAGACTTTGGCTCTTATTACACATGAGGAACACGGTGGAGATGATTACGATCATGAGACACAATACATGGCTGCTGAAGATCTTGACAGTATGAATGTTTAGTTGCTCAACGTGTTTTGAGTGTGCAGGTTACACAAGTGAGCAAAATCAGAGGCATAATTTGTTCCATACAAAGGGAGTTGTGAAGGAACGTTCTATTCAGCGTCATCATAGATGGAGGGAGCTGCAACAACTTGGCTAGCATGGAGATGGTGGAGAAGCTATCTCTCACCACAAGACCACATCCACATCCTTACTACATCCAATGGTTCAACAACAGCGGCAAGGTGAAGGTAACACGTCTTGTTAGTGTGCATTTTAGTATCTCTACATATGCTGATTATGTTGATTGTGATGTGGTACCTATGCAAGCATGTTCCTTGTTACTTGGTAGACCATGGCAATTTGATAAAAATTCATACACCATGGTAGAAACAATCAAGATACTCTTGTTCATAAGGATAAAAATATTACTTTGCTTCCTATGACTCCTGAGTCCATTTTGAAAGATGATATTAATAGAGCTAATAAAGCAAAACAGGAGAAAAATAAGAGTGAAAATCAGATTGTGGCAAAAGAATTTGAGCAACACATGAAGCCTAATAATAAACCATCTATGTTGCTTCGAAATTAAATTGAAAAGTGCATGTTTACTTGCCACCAAATCTGATATTGATGAGCTAGATTTTAGCAAATCTATTTGCTATGCTTTTGTGTGTAAAGAGGCATTATTTTCATTCGAGGACGTGCCTTCCTCTTTGCCCCTGCTGTCACTAACATTTTGCAGAGTTCGCGACGTCTTTCCACAAGGCGTGCCACCGGATTACCACCTATTCGAGGGATTGAGCATCAAATTGACTTAATTCCGGTGCATCATTTCCCAACCGTGCACCATACCGTACCAATCCAGAGGAGACGAAGGAGATTATCGTCAAGTACGAGAGCTGCTCGACAAAGGTTATATCGCGAATCCCTTAGTCCTTGTGCTGTTCCTATTATTCTAGTGCCGAAAAAGGATGGTACGTCACGTATGTGTGTTGATTGTAGAGGCATCAATAATATTACTATTCGTTATCGTCACCCTATTCCTAGGCTAGATGATATGCTTGATGAATTGATGGCTCTACAATATTCTCCAAAGTTGATTTGCGTAGTGGATACCATCAAATTCGTATGAAATTGGGAGATGAATGGAAAACAGCATTTAAAACTAAGTTTGGATTATATGAGTGGTTAGTCATGCCTTTTGGGTTAACTAATGCACCTAGTACTTTCATGAGATTAATGAACGAAGTTTTACGTGCTTTCATTGGACGATTTGTGGTAGTCTATTTTGATGATATACTGATTTATAGCAAATCTTTGGAAGAACATTTGGAACATTTACGTGTTGTTTTTAATGCTCTACATGATGCACGTTTGTTTGGTAACCTTGGGAAGTGCACCTTTTGCACCGACCGAGTATCTTTTCTTGGCTATGTTGTTACTCCACAGGGAATTGAAGTTGATAAAGCCAAGATTGAAGCTATTGAGAGTTGGCCGCAGCCCAAAACGGTCACACAAGTGAGGAGTTTCCTTGGCCTCGCTGGTTTCTATAGGCGTTTTGTGAGAGATTTCAGCACCATTGCTGCACCTCTCAACGAGCTTACAAAGAAGGATGTGCCTTTTGTTTGGGGTACCGCATAGGAAGAAGCCTTCACGGTATTGAAAGCTAAGTTGACACATGCTCCTTTACTCCAACTTCCTGATTTTAATAAGACTTTTGAGCTTGAATGTGATGCTAGTGGAATTGGATTAGGAGGTGTGTTATTACAAGATGGCAAACCTGTTGCATACTTTTACGAAAAATTGAGTGGGCCTAGTCTGAATTACTCTACTTATGATAAAGAATTATATGCTCTTGTTCGGACTTTAGAAACATGGCAACATTATTTATGGCCCAAAGAATTTGTTATACATTCTGATCATGAATCTTTGAAACATATTAAAAGTCAAGCTAAACTGAATCGTAGACATGCTAAATGGGTTGAATTCATTGAGACTTTCCTTATGTCATTAAACACAAGAAGGGTAAAGAAAATGTTATTGCTTGATGCATTGTCTCGTCGCTATACTATGCTTTCACAACTTGACTTCAAAATATTTGGTTTGGAGACCATCAAAGATCAATATGTGCATGATGCTGATTTTAAAGATGTATTGCAGAATTGTAAAGAAGGAAGAACATGGAACAAGTTTGTCGTTAATGATGGATTTGTGTTCGTGCTAACAAGCTATGCATTCCAGCTAGCTCCGTTCGTCTTTTGTTGTTGCAGGAGGCGCATGGAGGAGGACTAATGGGACACTTTGGCGTGGAGAAGGCGGAGGACGTACTTGCTACACATTTCTTTTGGCCAAAGATGAGACGGGATGTTGAGCGTTTATTGCTCACTGCACTACATGTCAAAAAGCTAAGTCACGACTCAATCCTCATGGTTTATATATGCCTTTGCTGTACCTAGTGTTCCTTGGGAGGATATATCTATGGACTTTGTTTTAGGTTTACCTAGAACAAAGAAGGGAGGATAGCATATTTGTTGTCGTGGATAGATTCTCGAAAATGGCACACTTTATACCATGTCATAAAAGCGATGATCTTTGTCAATGTTGCTGATTTGTTCTTTCGTGAAATTATTCGCTTGCATGGTGTGCCAAATACTATTGTTTCAGATCGTGATACTAAATTTCTTAGCCACTTTTGGAGATGTTTATGGGCTAAGTTGGGGACTAAACTGCTTTTAGTACTACTTGTCACCCCAAACCGATGGACAAACTGAAGTAGTCAATAAAACATTGTCTACTATGCTTAGGGCTGTTCTAAAGAAAAATAAGAAAATGTGGGAGGAATGCTTGCCTCATATTGAATTTGCTTATAATCGTTCATTGCATTCTACTACTAAGATGTGCCCTTTTGAAGTTGTGTATGGTTTCCTACCTCGTGCACCTATTGATTTGTTGCCTCTTCCATCTTGGGAGAAGGTTAATTTTGATGCTAAAGAACGTGCTGAATTGATTTTAAAATGCATGAGTTAACTAAGGAAAACATTGAGCGTATGAATGCTAAATACAAACTTGCTGGAGATAAGGGTAGAAAACATGTTGTGTTTGCACCGGAGATCTTGTTTGGTTACATTTGCGTAAGGATAGATTTCTGATTTGCATAAATCAAAGCTAATGCCACGTGCTGCTGGTCCCTTTAAGGTGTTGGAGAAAGTAAATGATAATGCATATAAACTTGAGCTGCCTGCAGATTTTGGGGTTAGTCCCACTTTTAACATTGCAGATTTGAAGCCATATTTGGGTCAGAAGATGAACTTCCGTCGAGGACGACTTCATTTCAAGAAGGGAGGATGATGAGGACATCAATACCATTGTTACACCCACAGCCCTGCTGCTATACATCTTGGACCAATTACTAGAGCTCACAAGACGCCAACTAAATTACCGGTACTTTCGTTTCTTGGTAATGATTCTAATGTTCATGAGAATATGATGCTGCCTAAATTGGATACATTTGTTTTGCTTACAAATGAAGGGCCTAGTTTGGAGAAGGATGAACATTGGAGCAAGAACAAGCATGGAGATGATGGCATGCGTAAGGGGGACAAGAATGGAGTTACAAGTGATGATTTCAGGACTTTGAAGCCACCATAATGAGTGCATGAAGCCTTGGACGAAATATACAAGATGCCACTTCATAAATTTCGTCCAGAGGCTATTCTAGGTGCTGCGTCACCTTATTATTGGGCCAGGCCCATGTAATTTCGAAATACATTAGTATCGGCTATTTTTAGAGTCCGTATGTGTGGGGAAACAAGAGATAGGGTTAGTTTCGGACCCCTCCACCAAGGGCCACGAAATTCTCCCCCTCTTCCTCCATATATACAGCCCTTAGGGCACCGTTTAGACTTTGGGTTTTGTTTAGATCAAAAGTTTGCCATAGCTGCAACTTCAGCGTGCCGTTTGTGTTCAACGACCAGACAAAGGCGTCACAGAACCCCACCTTGATTAATAAAGCTTTCATCTTATATTCGCAATATCCAGATTGCAATCTCAGTTTCTTGCTTGTTCTTCGTTTGCTCGCAGGAAATTGACCCTCGTGGTCAGGTTGATCGTGCTCCGGCGTGGTCAATAACCTCTCGGAGTTGGTTTAGCGATTGCTAAGGCGCGACGTCCTCGCACGCTCGTAGTCGGATCGTCAAAGTCGACTTCCACCAAAGCGAAATCCACCATCTCATCGAAAGACAGGACACCTTTGCCTCTATCACTATCAAGCTTTGTTTCAAACGTCTTCTCAATGCCATCTATCTTCTCCATGGCCTCGTCAAATCTGTTTAGCACGTCTTGCACCTGTCCAATCATCATTTGCTGAAACTTATCATGTAGCTGTTTGTTCGTCAGGTTCTCCCAATCAGTCTCGTCGGCTTGTGATCCTGCCATGGTTAGCAGCAATAGAAACACACAATAATATGATCCTACAGACTACTAGGAAGTGGTGGCGGTGGTGGTGTGGTGGACAGTCACAAATCCGTCAAGCAAAACTCAAATTCTTACCAGTTCTTACCCAGCATCAGGCGGTGATCGGCAACCGTTGTAGTCAAAACTCTCAAAGCTTGGCTATAGCGATTACGAGGGAGAACCAAGCATACGACTTAGATGTATGTGGAGCTGGGAAGGCTTATAATATGGTAGCAAAAAGGTCGACAATAATCAATTCAGAGATGCAAAGTTGAATAAGCGCTCAACAACGATCTTGTCTGGTCCTAGGCTAGACCGTGCTAGAGACGCGAGCCTAGAACACTAACAAAATCACGGCGCTGCTGCGTAAACAAGGGAGGAGCACACTCTGAAATTTTTTTTTTCGCTCTTTTTTTATTGCTGGACCCAAAAAGCTGAAGCGGGTCAAAAAACTTTCTATAACGGCGACTGTCTCAATACGCTTAGAAACACCTAAAAATAGGATAGCCAGAAATTTTTTTGTCCCGTGCGTTTTTGGAAAATTTTGGGCCTAAACGGAGGGTGGTTTCCGGACTCTTTTTTTTGTCTCTTTTGTTTTCTCTATCTTCTTTTTCTGCCTCTTTCCAAGACAAACTAGATAAGATGCAGATTGGATCAGGCGAAGATGTGAGTGACCTCAACTATGATTATGACAATGAACAGCGCGTAGCACATGGTGGAAATTAATAGATGGGATGGTGGACAGCGAAAGGGATAATGATGCAGCGGCGGCGTGACTAATGTGAACAGAACTCGAAACTCTAAAGGAACTAGACACTAAGACCAGCAACTGACACGACGATGCAACCGATAATTCAACTATGCAAGCAACGAATAGAAAATTGCAAAGGCTCGGTGGCTTGGATAAAGGATGAACAGATCTAACTTTTTTGTGGCTTTTCATGGACTATAGGTATGAATGATAGATGCGATCTAAACTATGAAAAACTGTAAAATCTCACCGAGCAACCTGAAAACGATACCACTTGATAGAGGCAAAGGTGTCCGTCTTTCGATGAGATGGTGGATTTCGCTTTGGTGGAAGTCGACTTTGACGATCCGACTACTGACGTCTGCGAGGGCGTCGCGCCTTAGCAATCGCTAAACCAACTCCGAGAGGTTATTGACCACGCCGAGCACGATCAACGACCACGAGGTCTATTTCTGCGAGCAAACAAAGAACAAGCAAGAAACTGAGATTGCAATCTGGATATTGCGAATATAAGATGAAAGCTTTATTGATCAAGGTGGGGTTACTGTGATGCCTTTATGCAGTCGTTGAACACAAACGAAATGCTGAAGTTGCAGCTATAGTGAACTTTTGATCTAAACAAAACCCAAAGTCTAAACGGTGCCCTAAGGGTTGTATATATAGAGGAAGAGGGGAGAATTTCGTGGCCTTTGGTGGAGGGTCCAAACTAACCCTATCTCTTGTTTCCCCACATATGGACTCTAAAAATAGCCTATACTAATGTATTTCGAAATTACATGGGCCTGGCCCAATAATAAGGTGACGCAGCACCTAGAATAGCCTCTGGACGAAATTTATGAAGTGGCATCTTGTATATTTCGTCCAAGGCTTCATGCACTCATTATGGTGGCTTCAAAGTCTTGAAATCATCACTTGTAACTCCATTCTTGTCCCCCTTGCGCATGCCATCATCTCCATGCTTGTGCTGTGGGTGTAACAATGGTATTGATGTCCTCATCAAGTTGCCACAACTTGGCAAGCGAAGAACTATGCTCCAAGCTCCAATTGGTCAAGAAGAAGCATCCGCAACCATACAAGGTTCAATGGCTAAGTGACTCCGGCACTATACGAGTTGAGCATACGGTCCAAGTATCCTTCAAAATAGGTGCATATGAGGACACTTTGGAGTGTGATGTGGTCCCAATGACCGTTTACCACCTCCTCCTTGGTAGGCCATGGCAATTCGACCGTGGTGTCTACCACAATGGGCGTACAAACCACTATAGCTTCAAGATGAAAGGCAAAGAATATGTCCTACGACCCATGTCTCCTAGTCAAGTGATAGCCGACAAACAAGCCACCAACCAAAGAGAGAAGAGTGAGAAAGTGAGCCACCAAAAATTGAGTGAGAGCCACAAGCCAAATTTGAGCGCCTCTTCGCCTAGAGAGAAAAACCTCATACTATTCGCCACCAAACATGAGATGAGAGAAGTGTGTGAGAACCCATCGAGTGTGATGCACTTTGTCCTTGTGTGCAAGGATGGAGAACCAAAAACTAACACCACTCATGAGCTACCTCTGGTGTTTCAATCTCTTCTGCAGGAATTTCAAGATGTTTTCCCCGATGAGCTACCTTCGGGTCTTGATGAGGACATCAATACCATTGTTACACCCACAGCCCCTACTATTACATATACGGGACCAATTACTAGAGCTCGCGCACGCCAATTAAATTACCAGGTACTTTCGTTTCTTGGTAATGATTCTAATGTTCATGAGAATATGATGCTGCCTAAATTGGATACATTTGTTTTGCTTACAAATGAAGGGCCTAGCTTGGAGAAGGATGAACATTGGAGCAAGAACACGCATGGAGTTGATGGCATGCTAAGGGATCAAGAACGGAGTTACAAGTGATGATTTCAGGACTTTGAAGCCACCATAAGGAGTGCATGAAGCCTTGGACGAAATATACAAGATGCCACTTCATAATATTCGTCCATAGGCTATTCTAGGTGCTGCGTCACCTTATTATTGGGCCAGGCCCATGTAATTTCGAAATACTTAAGTATAGGCTATTTTTAGAGTCTGTATGTATGGGGAAACAAGAGTTAGGGTTGATTTCGGACCCCATCCTCAAGGGCCACGAAATTCCCTCCTTTCCCCCCATATATACAGCCCTTAGGGCGTCGTTTAGACTTTGGGTTTTGTTTAGATCAAAAGTTCGCCATAGCTGCAACTTCACAGCGTGCCGTTTGTGTTCAACGACTGCACGAAGGCGCCACGTAACCCCACCTCCATCAATAAAGCTTTCATCTTATATTCGCAATATCCAGATTGCAATCTCAGTTTCTTGCTTGTTCTTCGTTTGCTCGCAGGAAATAGACCCTCGTGGTCGTTGATCGTGCTCGGCGTGGTCAATAACCTCTTGGAGTTGGTTTAGCGATTGCTATGCGACGCCCTCGCCGCCAGTAGTCGGATCGTCAAAGTCGACTTCCACCAAAGCGTAATCCACCATCTCATCGAAAGACGGGACACCTTTGCCCCTATCAAGTGGTATCAGTTTTCAGGTTGCTCGGTGAGATTTTACAGTTTTTCGTAGTTTAGATCGAGTCTGTCATTCATACCTATAGTCCATGAAAAAGCCACAAAAAAAAGTTAGATCTATTCATCCTTTATCCAAGCCAGTCTGAGCCTTTGCAATTTTCTATTCGTTGCTTGCATAGTTGAATTATCAGTTGCATCGTCGTGTCGGGTTCTTGGTCTTAGTGTCTAGTTCCTTTAGAGCTTGAGTTCTGTTCACATTAGTCACGCCGCCGCTGCATCATTATCCTTCCGCTGTCCACCATTCCATCTATTAATTTCACCACGTGCTACTGTACTGTTCATTGTCATAATCATAGTTGAGGTCATTCACATCTTCGCCTGATCCAATCTGCATCTTATCTAGTTTGTCTTGGAAAGAGGGAGAAAAAAAAGAGAGAAAAAAAGAGAGAAAAAAGGAAAGAAAAAAAGAAAAAGAGAGAGAAGAAAAAGAAAAAGAAACTGTGAGGAAAAAAAGAGAGAAAAAAAAAATAGATTTATCTAGAATCAATCTCGTACCTGAATTCGGATTAGAATCTGTTTTGCGAACTGTTCTTTAAAACAGGTGTATCTTCCTCATACGAAGTCCGTTTTGGCTCCGTGAGTACTCAAATTGAAGCAAGCGACGAGCCGCATGTAAATAGTTACATAAGCTAGTTCAATATTTGACACCTCAAAATCAGCTTCTAAATAGGTCTTTTTGCCCTCCGAAGTTCGTGAACACAGCTTGTTCCAATTTTTCAGGCCAGTTTTAGAATTCTTTGACTCCTCATATCAACTCGGAATTGAGTGATTCTTTTTGCGTTGGAAAGCTTGAGTTAGTAGCATTCTTTGCAAGAATTTATCAAAAAATTGGCTCAAACTTTTCAAGAGGAAAGTTGGAGAGAGAGTTGTTCTATATCCTGCTTGGCAGTTGTTGTTCATCATTATCTTCACTTATATCTTGCTGTCAAGAGCTACTTAGTATCCTTCATTGATGCTAGTTGTGCTACGCCGTGACCTCATTAGTGTTCTAGGCTCGCGTCTCTAGTCCGGTCTAGCCTAGGACCAGCACAGTACCGTCGTTGAACGTTTATTCAACATTGCATCTTTGAATTGATTATTGCTAATCTTTTGCTTCCATATATAGCCAACCCAGCTCCACATATTTCTACACCGTGTATACGTACGCTCCCCGGGCAATCTCTTTACTCAATATTCGGAGTTACTTGACACCGCTGGTTGCCGATCACCACCTGCTGCATGGTAAGAACTTGTAAGATATTGATATTTGCTTTATTGTGAGCGTTTTACCACCACATCCTAGTAGTTATAGGAACATTATTTTTGGATTTTGTTTCTTGTTCTACTAATCATGACAGGATCCAGAATCAATTCATGGGCTTTGTCGATCGCGGGAGATATGCCACCACCTATGCAAATACCACAACCGTCACGAGAGGTGCACAAACATCCAAATGCACATGATCAGGTTCATGTTTCCATACCACCATTTAATGGCCGTTTTAGACCTGCTTTATATATTGAATGGGAGTTAGACATAAATAATATATTTGCTTCCCATAATTTTGATGAATATAAAAAAGTTATGGTTGCGGTTGCTTCTTTCACTGGTTATGCTCTAGTTTGGTGGAGTGAATATTGTCGGTTACACCCTGATTATGTACCTAATACTTGGGATGATTTAAAACATGTCATGAGAGATAGATTCGTCGATGTTTATTATACTCGTGGCATGATTAAAAAACTGGAACATTTAAAACAAGGTAGTGACACTGTAACAAAATATTATGATGATTTACAAACTACCTTGTTGCACTCATTTTTAGAAGAAAGTGAAGAAGATTTTATGGATAGATTTTGGGGAGGATTAAACCATAATATTCAGGAGATACTAATTCATGAAGAGTGTTATCCTATAGACCATTTGTTTCGTCTTGCTTGCAAAGCTGAACAGAAATAAAACGATGTGTTGCCCACAAGGAGAACAAGCGCCGCGGTGCACATTCCAACTGTTGATACAGATGTTTATTCAACTACTAGGCGTACTATGACAATCACATCCGTTGTTGCGAGGACTACATCATCTCCACCATGTGACACATCACCATCGAGAGTGCCTGCATCATCTGAGTTGACTATAAGAGGTAATGACAAAGGTACAGATTTTCCACTTTTACATGAGAATGATGCATGCCTAGTTAACTTGAATACATCATGTGTTGAGCTACCCACTACTTTGATCACACCACCTATTTTAGAGGATTATATTGATAATTTGACTTTGCCATGTGATCAAACAACTGAAATACCAACAATTTTGAGAGCAACCATTGAATTAAATGTTGATGCAAAAAAATCAATGTTTAATCGTTTTGATATGACCTCTAATCTTGGTGATGATTCTGTGTCGAATGACTCATTGCAAGTTTGCTTATCTAAGCATGTTGTAGCATGTAAATTTGATTCAAATAAGGTTTATTCATAGGGGCAAAGGTGTCCCGTCTTTCGATGAGATGGTGGATTTCGCTTTGGTGGAAGTCGACTTTGACGATCCGACTACGAGCGTGCGAGGACGTCGCGCCTTAGCAATCGCTAAACCAACTCCGAGAGGTTATTGACCACGCCGGAGCACGATCAACCTGACCACGAGGGTCTATTTCCTGCGAGCAAACGAAGAACAAGCAAGAAACTGAGATTGCAATCTGGATATTGCGAATATAAGATGAAAGCTTTATTGATGGAGGTGGGGTTCTGTGACGCCTTTGTCTAGTCGTTGAACACAAACGAAGTACGCGAAGTTGCAGCTATGGCGAACTTTTGATCTAAACAAAACCCAAAGTCTAAACGACGCCCTAAGGGCTGTATATATGGGGGAAAAGGAGGGAATTTCGTGGCCCTTGAGGATGGGGTCCGAAACCAACCCTAACTCTTGTTTCCCCACACATACGGACTCTAAAAATAGCCTATACTTAAGTATTTCGAAATTACATGGGCCTGGCCCAATAATAAGGTGACACAGCACCTAGAATAGCCTATGGACGAATATTATGAAGTGGCATCTTGTATATTTCGTCCAAGGCTTCATGCACTCCTTATGGTGGCTTCAAAGTCCTGAAATCATCACTTGTAACTCCGTTCTTGATCCCCTAGCATGCCATCAACTCCATGCGTGTTCTTGCTCCAATGTTCATCCTTCTCCAAGCTAGGCCCTTCATTTGTAAGCAAAACAAATGTATCCAATTTAGGCAGCATCATATTCTCATGAACATTAGAATCATTACCAAGAAACGAAAGTACCGGTAATTTAATTGGCGTCTTGTGAGCTCTAGTAATTGGTCCCAGATATGTAACAAGAGGGGGCTGTGGGTGTAACAATCGTATTGATGTCCTCATCATCCTCCCCTTCTTGAAATGAAGTCGTCCTCGACGGAAGCTCATCTTCCTCACCCATATAAGGCTTCAAATCTGCAATGTTAAAAGTGGGACTAACCCCAAAATCTGCAGCAGCTCAAGTTTATATGCATTATCATTTATTTTCTCCAACACCTTAAAGGGACCAGCAGCACGTGGCATTAGTTTTGATTTGCGCAAATCAGAAATCTATCCTTACGCAAATGTAACCAAACAAGATCTCCGTGCAAACACAACATGTTTTCTACCCTTATCTCCAAAGAAGTTTATATTTAGCATTCATACGCTCAATGTTTTCCTTAGTTAACTCATGCATTTTTAAAATCAATTCAGCACGTTCTTTAGCATCAAAATTAACCTTCTCCGAAGATGGAAGAGGCAACAAATCAATAGGTGCACGAGGTAGGAAACAATACACAACTTCAAAAGGGCACATCTTAGTAGAAGAATGCAATGAACGATTATAAGCAAATTCAATATGAGGCAAGCATTCCTCCCACATTTTCTTATTATTCTTTAGAACAGCCCTAAGCATAGTAGACAATGTTCTATTGACTACTTGATTAATGTCCATCAGTTTGGGGGTGACAAGTAGTACTAAAAGCAGTTTAGTCCCCAACTTAGCCCATAAACATCTCCAAAAGTGGCTAAGAAATTTAGTATCACGATCTGAAACAATAGTATTTGGCACACCATGCAAGCGAATAATTTCACGAAAGAACAAATCAGCAACATTAACAAAGATCATCGCTTTTATGACATGGTATAAAGTGTGCCATTTTCGAGAATCTATCCACGACAACAAATATGCTATCCTCCCTTCTTTGTTCTAGGTAAACCTAAAACAAAGTCCATAGATATATCCTCCCAAGGAACACTAGGTACAGGCAAAGGCATATATAAACCATGAGGATTGAGTCGTGACTTAGCTTTTTGACATGTAGTGCAGCGAGCAATAAAACGCTCAACATCCCGTCTCATCTTTGGCCAAAAGAAATGTGTAGCAAGTACGTCCTCCGTCTTCTTCACGCCAAAGTGTCCCATTAGTCCTCCTCCATGCGCCTCCTGCAACAACAAAAGACGAACGGAGCTCGCTGGAATGCATAGCTTGTTAGCACGGAACACAAATCCATCATTAACGACAAACTTGTTCCATGTTCTTCCTTCTTTACAATGCTGCAATACATCTTTAAAATCAGCATCATGCACATATTGATCTTTGATGGTCTCCAAACCAAATATTTTGAAGTCAAGTTGTGAAAGCATAGTATAGCGACGAGACAATGCATCAGCAATAACATTTTCTTTACCCTTCTTGTGTTTAATGACATAAGGGAAAGTCACAATGAATTCAACCCATTTAGCATGTCTATGATTCAGTTTAGCTTGACTTTTAATATGTTTCAAAGATTCATGATCAGAATGTATAACAAATTCTTTGGGCCGTAAATAATGTTGCCATGTTTCTAAAGTCCGAACAAGAGCATATAATTCTTTATCATAAGTAGAATAATTCAGACTAGGCCCACTCAATTTTTCAGAAAAGTATGCAACAGGTTTGCCATCTTGTAATAACACACCTCCTAATCCAATTCCACTAGCATCAGATTCAAGCTCAAAAGTCTTATTAAAATCAAGAAGTTGGAGTAAAGGAGCATGTGTCAACTTATCTTTCAACACCGTGAAGGCTTCTTCCTGTGCAGTACCCTAAACAAAAGGCACATCTGATGAGGACATCAATACCATTGTTACACCCACAGCCCCTGCTGCTATACATACTGGACCAATTACTAGAGCTCGCGCACGCCAACTAAATTACCAGGTACTTTCGTTTCTTGGTAATGATTCTAATGTTCATGAGAATATGACGCTGCCTAAATTGGATACATTTGTTTTGCTTACAAATGTAGGGCCTAGCTTGGAGAAGGATGAACATTGGAGCAAGAACCAGCATGGAGATGATGGCATGCATAAGGGGACAAGAATGGAGTTACAAGTGATGATTTCAGGACTTTGAAGCCACCATAATGAGTGCATGAAGCCTTGGACGAAATATACAAGATGCCACTCCATAAATTTCGTCCAGAGGCTATTCTAGGTGCTCACGTCACCTTATTATTGGGCCAGGCCCATGTAATTTCGAAATACATTAGTATAGGCTATTTTTAGAGTCTCAGTATGTGTGGGGAAACAAGAGATAGGGTTAGTTTGGACCCCTCCACCAAGGGCCACGAAATTCACCCCTCTTCCTCCATATATACAGCCCTTAGGGCACCGTTTAGACTTGGGTTTTGTTTAGATCAAAAGTTCGCCATAGCTGCAACTTCGCGTACTTCGTTTGTGTTCAACGACCAGACAAAGGCGTCACAGAACCCCACCTTGATCAATAAAGCTTTCATCTTATATTCGCAATATCCAGATTGCAATCTAAGTTTCTTGCTTGTTCTTCGTTTGCTCGCAGGAAATAGACCCTCGTGGTCAGGTTGATCGTGCTCCGGCGTGGTCAATAACCTCTCGGAGTTGGTTTAGCGATTGCTAAGGCGCGACGTCCTCGCACGTTCGTAGTCGGATCGTCAAAGTCGACTTCCACCAAAGCGAAATCCACCATCTCATCGAAAGACGGGACACCTCTGCCTCTATCAAGTGGTATCAGTTTTCAGGTTGCTCGGTGAGAATTTCCAGTTTTCCCTATATTAGATTTATTTTCTTACCTATTGTCCAAGAAAAAGCCACAAAAAATAGTTAGATCTATTCAGCCTTTGTCCAAGCCACTCTGAGCCTTTGCAATTTTCTTTTCATTGGTTGCATTATTGAATTATCGGTTGCATCGTCGTGTTGAGTTGCTGGTCTTAGTGTCTAGTTCCTTTAGAGTTTCGAGTTCTGTTCACATTAGTCACGCCGCCGCTGCATCATTATGCCTTCCGTTGTCCACCATCCCATCTATTAATTTCCACCACGTGCTACGCGCTGTTCATTGTCATAATCGTAGTTGAGATCATTCACATCTTCGCCAGATCCAATCTGCATCTTATCTAGTTTGTCTTGGAAAGAGGGAGAAAAAAAAGAGAGAAAAAAAAAGAGAAAAAAAGGAAATAAAAAAAAAGAAAAAGAGAGATAAAAAAAGAAAAAAAAAGTGTGAGGAAAAAAAGAGAGAAGAAAAAAAATCGGATCTATCTAGAATCAATCTTGTACCTGAATTCGGATTGGAATCTGTTTTGCGCACTGTTCAGTAAAACAGGTGTATCTTCCTCATACGAAGTCCGTTTTGACTCCGTGAGTACTCAAATTAAAGCTAGCGACGAGCCGCATCTAAATAGTTGCAGAAGCTAGTTCAATATTTGACACCTCAAAATCGGCTTCTAAATAGGTGTTTTTGCCCTCTGAAGTTCGTGAACACAGCTTGTTCCAATTTATCAGGCCAGTTTTAGAATTCTTTGACTCCTCATATCAACTCAGAATTGAGTGATTCTTTTTGCATTGGAAAGCTTGAGTTAGTAGCATTCTTTGAAAGAATTTATTAGAAAATTGGCTCAAACTTTTCAAGAGGAAAGTTGGAGAGAGAGTTGTTGTATGTCCTGCTTGGTAGTTGTTTTTCATCATTATCTTCACTACCGTTGCGATCTTCACGTATATCTTGCTGTCAAGAGCTACTTAGTAACCTTCATTGATGCTAGTTGTGCTACGCCGTGACCTCATTAGTGTTCTAGGCTCGCGTCTCTAGTCCGGTCTAGCCTAGGACCAGCCTGATACCGTCGTTGAGCGTTTATTCAACATTGCATCTCTGAATTGATTATTGCTAATCTTTTGCTACCATATATAGCCAACCCAGCTCCACATATTTCTACACCGTGTATATATCGTTCCCGCAATCGCTTTACACAATCTTGAGTTATTTGACATCGCTGGTTGCTGTCACCACCGCCGCATGGTAAGAACTTGTAAGATATTGATATTTGCTTTACTGTGAGCACTTTACAACCACATCCTAGTAGTTCATAGGAACATTATTCTGGAATTTTGTTTCTTGTTTCTACTAATCATGACAGGTTCCGGAGATAGAAGTTCTTGGACGACGGACACATCTTCACCATCACGAGAGTTGGGACAACACACACAACCACATGGTCAGGTTATCTCTTTACCGTCATTTGAGGGTAGATTTAATCCTGCTATTTATCTAGCTTGGGAGTTTGAAGTAGAACAAGTTTTTAGTAACCATGACTTTTCTGAACTTGAGCGAGTACGAGCTGCCACTAGAGCATTTACTGGTTTTGCTTCAGTTTGGTGGAGTGTGCATTGTAAGAAAAATATTGATAACCAACCCACAACTTGGAAAGATTTGAAATATGTAATGAGACAACATTTTTTCCCTCCTTACTATCACCGTGAATTGCTTCGCAAATTTGAACAATTTAAACAAGGCAACAACACTGTCCATGCTTACTACAAAGAGTTCAAATCTTATATGCATCATTGTGACATAGAAGAATCTAAGGATGATACAATGAATAGATTTTTTGGTGGTTTGAACCATGATATTCAGGCAAGATTTCAGTATATTCCTCGTTGCATTACTGGTATGTATGTTCGTGCTTGTACCTTTGAGAGACAGTTACAGGAGGATGCATTGGGTGACTACAACAACTACTATTCCAGTTCATGGTCACCACCGCCGGTTGGTTCCTCCACCGTTGCACCTATTAGAGCAGCCCCACCTCAGATTGTGAGCGCGACATCATCTCAAGAGTATGGTGCGTTGTCTACGTCTGTACCTACATCAGCTACGCCTTTGCGACAAGGTAACAGTAAATGTATTGATGATATAACTTCACATGAGAATGATGCATCCCTAGTTAACTTGAATACATCATGTGTTGAGCTACCCACTACTTTGATCACACCACCTATTTTAGAGGATTATGTTGACAATTTGACTTTGCCATGTGATCAAACAACTGAAATACCAACAATTTTGAGAGCACCAATTGAATTAACTGTTGATGCAAAAGAATCAATGTTTAATCGTTTTGATATGACCTCTAATCTTGGTGATGATTCTGTGTCGAATGACTCATTGCATGTTTGCTTATCTAAGCATGTTGTAGCATGTAAATTTGATTCAAATAAGGTTTATTCACCAATGTTGGGATGGTTTAAGGATGAACATTGTCAATCTTTTGAAATAAATAAGAGCTTCACTTATATGTGCAAACTGAGTCGCAATATTTTCATGCCTTCTAGCTCTTGTGCTAATTTGTTGGCTTTAGATTTTATGAACTATGCAAGTTACTCATCTATTCATGTGTCATATATGCAAAAATCAAGGGAAGTAAAAATGGATGACGTATACATATACAACATGTACACCTTCTCTCTTTTGTTAGCCACATTTCAGATTAAGCAACGCCGAGGACGGCTTTGTTTTCAAGAAGGGGAGGATGATGAGGACATGACTACCTTGGATAAGACCAAAAATATTGCATACATGCATATTTGTCAGGTGATTTCTAGTGCAAACTATTCAATAATATATTTATGTTATCCAGAACAAAAATACTTCACATACTTTTGTGTTTTGTCTAATTGCAGGTGTATGGGACATTTGTACAATCCACATATGAAGATAAGGGAAAAGGAGAAGTTTAGGTGCTGTTCAAAAAGTCTTCTCACGTCACTTTTGGGCCAAGAGAAGATAGAGTCCAAGTCTCTCACGTTCTGGATTCAGATTCGGACTGCACAGACATACCTGACTCAAAACGTCAACAACTTTTTCATACGGACTCCGAATTGGGTGATTCTTTTTTTGTTGGAAAGTAGATTTCATTCTCTTTCCAGCACAGTTGGAATCACCTTAAAAGCCGTCGGAGCGTTGAGTTATGGACGAAACAATCTGACGCTGCACCAGAATCCGAGTCAAACTACAAGTCCAAAGGTGTTACGTCACCTCCACTTGGGCCCATTGGCCTTGTACGACCTAGGGTTAGTTTTAGGCTGCCTTGGGACATTCTCCCACCTCCTTGGCCGCCACCCCTTGCTCCTATATAAGTAGATCCATCTAGTAGCTTTTTCCTTGGGGTTTTGTTTAGATCAAAAGTTCGCCATAGCTGCAACTTCGCGTACTTCGTTTGTGTTCAACGACCAGACAAAGGCGTCACAGAACCCCACCTTGATCAATAAAGTTTTCATCTTATATTCGCAATATCCAGATTGCAATCTCAGTTTCTTGCTTGTTCTTCGTTTGCTCGCAGGAAATAGACCCTCGTGGTCAGGTTGATCGTGCTCCGGCGTGGTCAATAACCTCTCGGAGTTGGTTTAGCGATTGCTAAGGCGCGACGTCCTCGCACGTTCGTAGTCGGATCGTCAAAGTCGACTTCCACCAAAGCGAAATCCACCATCTCATCGAAAGACGGGACACCTCTGCCTCTATCAAGTGGTATCAGAGCTAGTGACTATGATGAGGAGACTTTGGCTCTTATTACACATGAGGAACACGGTGGAGATGATTCTGATCATGAGACACAATACATGGCTGCTGAAGATGCTGACAGGTATGAATGTTTAGTTGCTCAACGTGTTTTGAGTGTGCAGGTTACACAAGCTGAGCAAAATCAGAGGCATAATTTGTTTCATACAAAGGAGTTGTGAAGGAACGTTCTATTCCGCGTCATCATAGATGGAGGGAGCTGCAACAACTTGGCTAGCATGGAGATGGTGGAAAAGCTATCTCTCACCACAAGACCACATCCACATCCTTACTACATCCAATGGTTCAACAACAGCGGCAAGGTTAAGGTAACACGTCTTCGTTCGTGTGCATTTTAGTATCTCTACATATGCTGATTATGTTGATTGTGATGTGGTACCTATGCAAGCATGTTCCTTGTTACTTGGTAGACCATGGCAATTTGATAAAAATTCTGTACACCATGGTAGAAACAATCAAGATACTCTTGTTCATAAGGATAAAAATATTACTTTGCTTCCTATAACTCCTGAGTCCATTTTGAAAGATGATATTAATAGAGCTAATAAAGCAAAACAGGAGAAAATAAGAGTGAAAATCAGATTGTGGCAAAAGAATTTGAGCAACACATGAAGCCTAATAATAAACCATCTACTGTTGCTTCGAAATTAAATTGAAAAGTGCATGTTTACTTGCCACTAAATCTGATATTGATGAGCTAGATTTTAGCAAATCTGTTTGCTATGCTTTTGTGTGCAAAGAGGCATTATTTTCATTCGAGGACGTGCCTTCCTCTTTGCCCCCTGCTGTCACTAACATTTTGCAGAGTTCGCGACGTCTTTCCACAAGGCGTGCCACCGGATTACCACCTATTCGAGGGATTGAGCATCAAATTGACTTAATTCCGTGCATCATTACCCAACCGTGCACCATACCGTACCAATCCGGAGGAGACGAAGGAGATTATCGTCAAGTACGAGAGCTGCTCGACAAAGGTTATATACGCGAATCCCTTAGTCCTTGTGCTGTTCCTATTATTCTAGTGACGACAAAGGATGGTACGTCACGTATGTGTGTTGATTGTAGAGGCATCAATAATATTACTATTCGTTATCGTCACCCTATTCCTAGGCTAGATGATATGCTTGATGAATTGAGTGGCTCTACAATATTCTCCAAAGTTGATTTGCGTAGTGGATACCATCAAATTCGTATGAAATTGGGAGATGAATGGAAAACAGCATTTAAAACTAAGTTTGGATTATATGAGTGGTTAGTCATGCCTTTTGGGTTAACTAATGCACCTAGTACTTTCATGAGATTAATGAACGAAATTTTACGTGCTTTCATTGGACGATTTGTGGTAGTCTATTTTGATGATATACTGATTTATAGCAAATCTTTGGAAGAACATTTGGAACATTTACGTGCTGTTTTTAATGCTCTCGTGATGCACGCTTGTTTGGTAACCTTGGGAAGTGCACCTTTTGCACCGATCGAGTATCTTTTCTTGGCTATGTTGTTACTCCACAGGAATTGAAGTTGATAAAGCCAAGATTGAAGCGATTGAGAGTTGGCCGCAGCCCAAAACGGTCACACAAGTGAGGAGTTTCCTTGGCCTCGCTGGTTTCTATAGGCGTTTTGTGAGAGATTTCAGCACCATTGCTGCACCTCTCAACGAGCTTACAAAGAAGGATGTGCCTTTTGTTTGGGGTACCGCATGAAGAGGCCTTCACGGTATTGAAAGCTAAGTTGACACATGCTCCTTTACTCCAACTTCCTGATTTTAATAAGACTTTTGAGCTTGAATGTGATGCTAGTGGAATTGGATTAGGAGGTGTGTTATTACAAGATGGCAAACCTGTTGCATACTTTTACGAAAAATTGAGTGGGCCTAGTCTGAATTACTCTACTTATGATAAAGAATTATATGCTCTTGTTCGGACTTTAGAAACATGGCAACATTATTTATGGCCCAAAGAATTTGTTATACATTCTGATCATGAATCTTTGAAACATATTAAAAGTCAAGCTAAACTGAATCGTAGACATGCTAAATGGGTTGAATTCATTGAGACTTTCCTTATGTCATTAAACACAAGAAGGGTAAAGAAAATGTTATTGCTGATGCATTGTCTCGTCGCTATACTATGCTTTCACAACTTGACTTCAAAATATTTGGTTTGGAGACCATCAAAGATCAATATGTGCATGATGCTGATTTTAAAGATGTATTGCAGAATTGTAAAGAAGGAAGAACATGGAACAAGTTTGTCGTTAATGATGGATTTGTGTTCGTGCTAACAAGCTATGCATTCCAGCTAGCTCCGTTCGTCTTTTGTTGTTGCAGGAGGCGCATGGAGGAGGACTAATGGGACACTTTGGCGTGAAGAAGACGGAGGACGTACTTGCTACACATTTCTTTTGGCCAAAGATGAGACGGGATGTTGAGCGTTTATTGCTCGCTGCACTACATGTCAAAAAGCTAAGTCACGACTCAATCCTCATGGTTTATATATGCCTTTGCCTGTACCTAGTGTTCCTTGGGAGGATATATCTATGGACTTTGTTTTAGGTTTACCTAGAACAAAGAAGGGAGGATAGCATATTTGTTGTCGTGGATAGATTCTCGAAAATGGCACACTTTATACCATGTCATAAAAGCGATGATGTTTGTCAATGTTGCTGATTTGTTCTTTCGTGAAATTATTCGTTTGCATGGTGTGCCAAATACTATTGTTTCAGATCGTGATACTAAATTTCTTAGCCACTTTTGGAGATGTTTATGGGCTAAGTTGGGGACTAAACTGCTTTTAGTACTACTTGTCACCCCCAAACTGATGGACAAACTGAAGTAGTCAATAGAACATTGTCTACTATGCTTAGGGCTGTTCTAAAGAATAATAAGAAAATGTGGGAGGAATGCTTGCCTCATATTGAATTTGCTTATAATCGTTCATTGCATTCTACTACTAAGATGTGCCCTTTTGAAGTTGTGTATGGTTTCCTACCTCGTGCACCTATTGATTTGTTGCCTCTTCCATCTTCAGAGAAGGTTAATTTTGATGCTAAAGAACGTGCTGAGTTGATTTTAAAAATGCATGAGTTAACTAAGGAAAACATTGAGCGTATGAATGCTAAATATAAACTTGCTGGAGATAAGGGTAGAAAACATGTGGTGTTTGCACCTGGAGATCTTGTTTGGTTGCATTTGCGTAAGGATAGATTTCTGATTTGCATAAATCAAAGCTAATGCCACGTCTGCTGGTCCCTTTAAGGTGTTGGAGAAAGTAAATGATAATGCATATAAACTTGAGCTGCCTGCAGATTTTGGGGTTAGTCCCACTTTTAACATTGCAGATTTGAAGCCATATTTGGGTGAGGAAGATGAACTTCCGTCGAGGACGACTTCATTTCAAGAAGGGAGGATGATGAGGACATCAATACCATTGTTACACCCACAGCCCTGCTGCTATACATCTTGGACCAATTACTAGAGCTCACAAGACGCCAACTAAATTACCGGTACTTTCGTTTCTTGGTAATGATTCTACTGTTCATGAGAATATGATGTTGCCTAAATTGGATACATTTGTTTTGCTTACAAATGAAGGGCCTAGCTTGGAGAAGGATGAACATTGGAGCAAGAACACACATGGAGTTGATGGCATGCAAAGGGGATCCTGAACGGAGTTACAAGTGATGATTTCAGGACTTTGAAGCCACCATAAGGAGTGCATGAAGCCTTGGACGAAATATACAAGATGCCACTTCATAATATTCGTCCATAGGCTATTCTAGGTGCTTCGTCACCTTATTATTGGGCCAGGCCCATGTAATTTCGAAATACATTAGTATAGGCTATTTTTAGAGTCCGTATGTGTGGGGAAACAAGAGATAGGGTTAGTTTGGACCCCTCCACCAAGGGCCACGAAATTCACCCCTCTTCCTCCATATATACAGCCCTTAGGGCACCGTTTAGACTTGGGTTTTGTTTAGATTAAAAGTTCGCCATAGCTGCAACTTCGTGCCGTTTGTGTTCAACGACCGGACAAAGCGTCCACAGAACCCCACCTTGATCAATAAAGCTTTCATCTTATATTCGCAATATCCAGATTGCAATCTCAGTTTCTTGCTTGTTCTTCGTTTGCTCGCAGGAAGCAGACCTTCGTGGTCGTTGATCGTGCTCGGCGTGGTCAATAACCTCTCGGAGTTGGTTTAGCGATTGCTAAGGCGCGACGTCCTCGCACGTTCGTAGTCGGATCGTCAAAGTCGACTTCCACCAAAGCGAAATCCACCATCTCATCGAAAGACGGGACACCTTTGCCTCTATCAGAACTTGACGTCGCGGTCGGAGACGATTGTCTTCGGTACTCCATGAAGGCGCAAGATTTTCCTACAAAAGAGATTTGCAATATGTGAAGCATCGTCTACCTTGTTGCAAGGAATGAAATGTGCCATCTTAGAAAATCGGTCCACAACAACGAACACGGAATCCTTTCCATTTTGAGTTCTAGGCAAACCAAGTACAAAATCCATGCTAATGTCTTCCCAAGGTTGATAAGGAATAGGAAGAGGCATGTAAAGACCATGAGATTGAGCTTTTGACTTAGCTTTGCGGCATGTAGAGCATCGGGTGGTGAAGCGAGAGACATCTCGAAACATCTTGGGCCAAAAGTAGTTCTTGGAGAGCGTGGCGAAGGTCTTGTCGCGTCCAAAATGTCCCATGAGTCCACCTCCATGAGCCTCTTGCAAAAGGAGCAAGCGAAGAGAAGACTCGGGTATGCATAGTTTGTTAGCTCTCATAAGATAACCATCCTTGAGGTAATATTGTTCCCAAGATGTATCGTCAAACATTTAGCATAATGAGGTGCAAAAGATGGATCACTAGCATACAAATCTTTGATATGCTCAAAACCTATAACATTCAACTCAAGTTGGGTGACAAGCATGCATATGCGTGATAGTGCATCGGCAACTACATTTTCCTTGCCCTTAATGTACTTGATCACATATGGAAAAGATTCAATGAATTCACTCCATTTGGCATGGCGCTTGTTCAATTTAGTTTGACCTTTTAAGTACTTAAGCGTTTCATGATCGGTATGGATGACAAACTCATGAGGCCTAAGATAATGTTCCCAAACATGTAGCACACGCACTAAAGCATACAATTCTTTGTCATACACGGGATAGTTAAGTTGAGCACCGGAGAGTTTTTCACTAAAATAAGCAATGACTTGTTTTTCTTGCATTAAAACTCCGCCAATTCCGGTACCACTTGCATCACAATGGACCTCAAAAGTTTTGTCAAAATTGGGCAAAGCAAGAATTGGAGCATGAGTAAGCAAAGACTTGAGTTCATCAAAAGCGTTTGATTGCAAAGGTCCCCAAACAAAAGGAGTATTCTTCTTACTCAAAGCATGCAAAGGGGCTGCAATAGTGCTAAAGTTTTTCACAAAGCGGCGATAAAACCCTGCAAGACCAAGGAAACTTCGCACTTGTTGCAAATTGGTGGGTTGGGGCCAAGTTTTAATTGCTTTGATCTTAGTTTCATCAACATGGACACCCTTGGAGGAGACAACGAAACCCAAGAAAACCACTTTGTCAACTCCAAAAGTGCATTTCTTCAAGTTTGCATAAAGACTTTCCTTTCGAAGTGTTTGCAAAACAAGCTTAACGTGATCAAGATGCTCTTTCATGGTTTTGCTAAACACAAGAATGTCATCGAAGTAAAGCACAACAAATATTCCAATGTATGGGCGAAGTACATGATGCATAAGACGCACAAAAGTTCCGGGAGCTTCCGACAAACCCATGTGATGTAGGGTGGAACCCTAATTCGTCGATCTTTCACGTTTGGAGGGGATCCTATGGAGGGAACACGAAGAACACGCGGAAGCACAAGGGGAAACACGGGGAAAACGAGAGGGAAACACTCAACCAACAAGGAATCGATCACACAAGTGCTAGATCACCACACACATAAGAGATCCACAAGATACAAAGTCAACAAAGGTAAGGATACAAAGGAACCGTTCATCTCCCGGAGGAGGCCTTGAATCCACGAGGGGATCTTCCCGTATAGGGGTCTTGAATCCGATGGATCTTCTCCTAGACGGAGGTCCTGATCTCCGTGGAGAAGTACCGGTGGATGAGCAAAGGCTCTCACACACAAATATGAGCTAATCCAATGCTAACCCTAGAAAGGATGAGGGATGGTCTATTTATAGTCTAGGTTCTCAAAGGGGTAAGTTGGGGCGAACGCAGTACATGGGCCTCGGCCCAAACGCTACACTACAGGCAGGCGGTAGTACTTCGGGAGGCGGTAGTACCGCTTGAGGTGCTTCAGCGGTAGTACTGCCTCTGGAGGGCGGTAGTACCGCTCGAGGTGCTTCAGCGGTAGTACCGCTTGGGAGGCGGTAGTACCGCTCTGGCGCCGCTCGATTCTGGAGTTTGTCGGGTTCGGCGGACGTGGGCGGATCTCGAGCGGTAGTGCCGCTGGCTCGGCTCAGCGGTAGTACCGCTTGGCTGGAGCGGTAGTACTGCTTCTGGCTGGACTCTGCAGCTCCTCCTCTCGCTCTTGATGTCCCTTTTGAGCTGTAGCTTCTTCTAGGTTGACTCCTTGGTACCTAAGCATGCATAGCATTTCTGTTTGAGGTAGTAACCATGTCTCATGTGAATCGAAGGGAATTGTGAGAGGAGTGATGTCACCTCGGTTTCAAGAGCTCTTGCGTGCTCGAGTCATAGGTCCTTGTGGGGTTGGATGTGTCGATGTAGAGTCCATGGGGATGATGGAAGGATGCTCGCATCATATCCCTCCTTGAAAGGATCCGACCTCGGATCAAGATCTTCATCACCATGGAAAGGCGAGAGGTCTTTGACGTTGAAGGTGTCGCTCACGTTGTACTTGTCGCTTGGTATATCGAGCTTGTAGGCGTTGTTGTTGTAGCGTGCTAGCACCTTGAAGGGTCCATCGGCTCGAGGTAGAAGTTTGGACTTGCGTTCGTTGGGGAAGCGTTCCTTGCGAAGGTGTAGCCACACGAGATCGCCTATGTTGAAGATCATGGGTTGCTTGTTGATGTTGAGCTTGGTCGTTAGTCGTTGTACTTGGCGCTCGATGGTGTGTCTTGTATCTTCATGCATCTTCTTGATGTAGCTTGCACGGGCACTTGCGTCGAGGTTGGTACGCTCTTGTAGAGGAAGAGGTAGAATGTCCAATGGGGACAATGGGTTGAAGCCGTGAAGCGACCTCGAAGGAGACTTGCGGTAGTCGAATGTCTTGCACGGTTGTAGGCGTACTTTCGGCGATGGGTAGACATGCTTCCCACTCCTTGATGTTCTTCTTGATCAACACGCCAAGTAGAGTGGAGAGCGTCCGGTTTGTCACCTCCGTTTGGCCGTCGGTTTGAGGATGGTATGCGGATGAGAACAAGAGCTTGATTCGAGCTTGGCGCATAGAGTCTTCAAAAGTAACTCAAGAACTTGGCGTCATGATCGGAGACGATTGTCTTGATACTCCATGGAGCGCAAGATTTCCCTACAAAAGAGATTTGCAATATGTGAAGCATCGTCTACCTTGTTGCAAGGAATGAAATGTGCCATCTTAGAAAATCGGTCCACAACAACAAACACGGAATCCTTTCCATTTTGAGTTCTAGGCAAACCAAGTACAAAATCCATGCTAATGTCTTCCCAAGGTTGATAAGGAATAGGAAGAGGCATGTAAAGACCATGAGATTGAGCTTTTGACTTAGCTTTGCGGCATGTAGAGCATCGGGTGGTGAAGCGAGAGACATCTCGAAACATCTTGGGCCAAAAGTAGTTCTTGGAGGCGTGGCGAAGGTCTTGTCGCGTCCAAAATGTCCCATGAGTCCACCTCCATGAGCCTCTTGCAAAAGGAGCAAGCGAAGAGAAGACTCGGGTATGCATAGTTTGTTAGCTCTCATAAGATAACCATCCTTGAGGTAATATTGTTCCCAAGATGTATCGTCAAACATTTAGCATAATGAGGTGCAAAAGATGGATCACTAGCATACAAATCTTTGATATGCTCAAAACCTATAACATTCAACTCAAGTTGGGTGACAAGCATGCATATGCGTGATAGTGCATCGGCAACTACATTTTCCTTGCCCTTAATGTACTTGATCACATATGGAAAAGATTCAATGAATTCACTCCATTTGGCATGACGCTTGTTCAATTTAGTTTGACCTTTTAAGTACTTAAGCGTTTCATGATCGGTATGGATGACAAACTCATGAGGCCTAAGATAATGTTCCCAAACATGTAGCACACGCACTAAAGCATACAATTCTTTGTCATACACGGGATAGTTAAGTTGAGCACGGAGAGTTTTTCACTAAAATAAGCAATGACTCGTTTTTCTTGCATTAAAACTCCGCCAATTCCGGTACCACTTGCATCACAATGGACCTCAAAAGTTTTGTCAAAATTGGGCAAAGCAAGAATTGGAGCATGAGTAAGCAAAGACTTGAGTTCATCAAAAGCGTTTGATTGCAAAGGTCCCCAAACAAAAGGAGTATTCTTCTTACTCAAAGCATGCAAAGGGGCTGCAATAGTGCTAAAGTTTTTCACAAAGCGGCGATAAAAACCTGCAAGACCAAGGAAACTTCGCACTTGTTGCAAATTGGTGGGTTGGGGCCAAGTTTTAATTGCTTTGATCTTAGTTTCATCAACATGGACACCCTTGGAGGAGACAACGAAACCCAAGAAAACCACTTTGTCAACTCCAAAAGTGCATTTCTTCAAGTTTGCATAAAGACTTTCCTTTCGAAGTGTTTGCAAAACAAGCTTAACGTGATCAAGATGCTCTTTCATGGTTTTGCTAAACACAAGAATGTCATCGAAGTAAACCACAACAAATATTCCAATGTATGGGCGAAGTACATGATGCGTAAGACGCACAAAAGTTCCGGGAGCTTCCGACAAACCCATGGGCATAACCAACCATTCATATAAGCCAAATCTTGTTTTGAAAGCAGTTTTCCATTCATCACCCTCATGAATGCGGATTTGATAATAGCCACTTTTAAGATCAATTTTTGAGAAAAAGTTGGCTCCACTAAGTTCATCAAGCATATCATCTAAGCGAGGAATGGGATGCCTATAGCGCACGGTGATAGCATTTATGGGTCTACAAGCGGAAACTTCCATCGGGCTTAGGCACAAGTATAACGGGCACGACACAAGGGCTTAAGCTTTCACGTACATGACCGTTGTCGAGTAGTTGTTGTACTTGCCGTTGAATCTCCTTGGTTTCTTCGGGATTGACACGGTAGGGAGCTTTGTTTGGAAGTGGCGCTCCGGGGATGAGGTCGATTCGATGCTCAATGCCTCGAAGAGGAGGTAGACCCGGAGGTAGCTCATCGGGGAAAACATCTTGAAATTCCTGCAAAAGAGATTGAAACACCAAAGGTAGCTCATGAGTGGTGTTAGTTTGTGGTTCTCCATCCTTGCACACTAGGACAAAGTGCATCACACTCGATGGGTTCTCACACACTTCTCTCATCTCATGTTTGGTGGTGAATAGTATGAGGTTTTTCTCTCTAGGCGAAGAGGCGCTCAAATTTGGCTTGTGGCTCTCACTCACTTTTTGGTGGCTCACTTTCTCACTCTTCTCTCTTTGGTTGGTGGCTTGTTTGTCGGCAATCACATGACTAGGAGACATGGGTCGTAGGACATATTCTTTGCCTTTTATCTTGAAGCTATAGTGGTTTGTACGCCCATTGTGGTAGACACCACGGTCGAATGCCATGGCCGACCAAGGAGGAGGTGGCAAGCGGTCATTGGGACCACATCACACTCCAAAGTGTCTTCATATGCACCTATTTTGAAGGATACTTGGACCGTATGCTCAACTCGTATAGTGCCGGAGTCCTTAGCCATTGAACCTTGTATGGTTGCGGATGCTTCTTCTTGACCAATTGGAGCTTGGAGCATAGTTCTTCGCTTGCCAAGTTGTGGCAACTACCTCCATCGATGATGACCTTGACGGATCGTCCATTGATGCGGCCTTTGTGTGGAAGATGTGGCATCGTTGGTCTTCTTCTTGTTGATGTTGAAGTGTCAAGACCTTGGAGACAACGAGAGCGGGGCTCGTATCTTCATCACAAAAGACTTGATCATCTTCATCCTCATTCACGCGCCGGTGCATGGCCACTTGCTCAATAGCTTCCATTTCATCTTCACTCATTGAGTCGTATGTGCCATCGTCGTTGAGGATCATGGTGCGCTTGTTGGTGCATTCATAGGACTTGTGGCCTCGGCCGCCGCAAGTGAAACACTTGAAGGAGCTTGTCTTGACGGTCTCATCGGTTGGAGTAGATGATGAAGCACGCGGCTTGAAGTTGCTTGTAGTAGGAGGAGGACGACTTGAACTTGAAGAAGTTTTCTTGTAACTTGACTTGTCGTCGTTGCTTGGAGAAGGCTTGATTGATGTCGAAGTTGGAGTAGTTGTTGAAGCTTGGTTGTTGGAGAAGCCGTGTATCTTGGAGGAGTACTTGGCGTGCCAAGTCATCTTGTACTTGACGTTCCGCCTTTGTAGCTTGATGCACGAGCTCAATGAGGTTGGAGTAGGGTTGGAAGTCGGCGATCTTCTTGATGGGATGATTGAGTCCATTCAAGAATCGTGCCATTGTTTGCTCATCATCTTCCTTGACATTGGCTCGAATCATGGCAATCTCCATTTCTTTGTAGTATTCTTCAACACTCTTTGTTCCTTGCTTGAGGAGTTGTAGCTTCTTGAAGAGATCACGGTTGTAGTAGTTTGGCACAAAGCGTGCTCGCATGACCTCCTTCATTTGAGCCCAAGTGGTGATTGGGGGTTCACCTCTTGCTTGTCGGCGCTCAAGGATTTGTTCCCACCATATGAGCACATAGTCTTGGAACTCAAGTGATGCCATAGCGATCTTCTTCTCTTCCTCATAGTTGTGCAAACGAAAGATTTTGTCGACCTTCAATGCCCATGAGAGGTACTCTTCGGGATCATTGGTTCCATTGAATTTGGGCATTGTGAACTTGAGCTTGCCATAGCGATGTTCTTCATTGTTTTGAGGTCGATGGTGATGATGACGTTCTTGACGTGGAGGGAAATCATCTTCATGTTGCTCTTGGCGAGGAGGAAGTCCATGATCAACTTGCTCTTGTTGACCTTGAGTTGGAGGATGAGCTTGAGGAGCTTGACGTTGCGCACGTGGATGGTAGTTCCTCTCTTGTATTTCTTCTCGAAGGGCTTCCTCTTGATTGCGCCTTTCGCGATTGCGGTTGGCGAGAGCTCGACTTGATGCTTGAAGGGCACGTTCCGCCTCAAGAGCTTGTGCTTCTCGTTGTTGTTGTTGAAGACGTTTAGCCTCGGCGTCTTGTTGCTCTTGGTGTAGGCGCGCTCGTTCTTGTTCTTGTTGGTGACGAAGACGTTGTCGTTCTTGAGCTTGAGCAAACGCCATTTGGCTCGATTGAGGACGAGGAACTTCTTCATGAACTTGCTCTTGGAGATTCTTGTCGTGTAGCGGGTTGCGAGATGCATGCGGTCTTGACGCTGCTCGGCGAAGAATGTTCGATGACGGTGTACTTGTGTCGGAGAAGGAGTCGTCGGAGTGGCGACTTGAGTGGCTCCGTCTTGAGTGTGAAGAGGTAGAAATCGCGGTTCACCAACAAGGCGTGGATCTCGTCCATTCTTGCATCATTCTCTTTCTTGTCTTGCGTCGAGTTTGTTGTCGAAGTAATCCTTTGTGCGCTTCTCGGAGAGTCACAAGTCGGTGGAGAGGTTGTCGATCGTTCGCTCATTGCTTGTTGCTCTTGATGGAGAGCTCGTTCTTGCGCCAAAGAGGTGGCTCTTGGTGACGTGGATGACATGTCGTCGTCTTGCTCGATGAAGAGTGGATTTGTAGAAGAACTTGGCCTATCCATCATTTCAAGCAAATTGTGAGTGGTAGAAGGAGAAGAACTAATACCAATGTACCTTTGACCGAAGTTGAAGATGAGTCAAGTTCACTCAAATGCGGACAATGAAATAGCACTATTGGTACCGATCCTTGTCGATTCTCACACCTACACAAGTAAAAGCTTTTGGTGGAGCTTGGTTAGGATGGTGGCACAAAATTGATTGCAATCGTTAGCTTGACTCAAAAATGTTGAAGAAGATTCGCAAATTCGCAAATGTAACAAGTAGACCAAGCAAGTAGTGGTACACGGAAACACACACGCAAATAGATAAATGGGATTGTGCAAACCAAAAGTGAGCCAAAATGTGGAATCCACGAAAATGCTCTTGTTGCACAATACTAGAGAGACGCTAGCACGATTGCACAATAGGCGGATACGGAGCTTGTGCACAACCTACTATGCAAAAATGCAACGATCTCTATCCCAAGTATGCTATATGTATGGTATTTCGGTGCAATGATCCAAGATGATCTTATATGACAATCTTAATGTAGTATGATGCTATGGTTCTTGCTTATAAGCTCTTTGCTTATCTTTCTCTTTTGCTTAAAAGCTTGGGTGGCTCTTTCTCTTTTGAGCTCTTTTCTTATGCAAACTTCACGAACCAAGATAGCAATTGTGTATGCGATGACAACTTTGTGACACACAAGTGGATCTCGAGATATGCACCACTATAGTATGGTATGTATGCTATGGAGTATGATCACTAATGTGCACAAGTCACGTTGCCGGCAATACTCAATGGCTAGTCTCGATGGGTAAGCAACGCAAAAGATGGGCTATGATGGTTATCAATGCAATTGCGAGAGATGACAAAGATGTCGTCGAGGTTACCGTCCTTGGCGATGATGAGTCCTTAGCGAAGATGGCGGTGGTGATGTTGACGTCGGACCGTACCTATATAGCCGAAACACAATAGGACACGGGAACCACAACTCAAATTCTCAAAGAACAAAAGCAACCATGGTGGTAGCGGAAAACGGAGGTGGTATAGTGTATGATGTGTTGAAAGCCCTAGGCAAAGATGCCAATATTGGGAAAATTAGATGGTGTCCAATGGTGTTGTAACCTATCTAGGAGGAAGGAGAATGTCAATAGCTTCTCAACGAGCTAAAGAACGCGAAAATCGGACTCCGGATGTGGAAGTTATGGTGGAAATGGTGAAACTCGGAAAGCTGGAAATGGCCAGGGCGGTAGTACCGCTGGGAAGGGCGGTAGTACCGCTCGAGGGCGGTAGTACCGCTCTGTAGGGCGGTAGTACCGCTCGTCTCGGGATTTTCTCGACTGCTCGAATTGTTTCGCGATTTTGGGGCGGAGATGGGTGATTTCGGGGTCAAAATTCGATGGATTTTGTGGATGGAAAGAGGGGAAACTTGGGGAGATGCTAGATCGACTCGAAACCAAGCAAATCCACGGATCAAAATCAACAAAACATCATCAAACTAACAAATCACAAAAAATTTTGGGGCTATTTTTGGTGGGGATTTTCGGATTTAGGATGAAAACAACAAAATCAAGCTAGAAAACACGGGGTAGGGGCTCCAAAAACGTGATCAACGTGGCTCATGATACCATATGATGTAGGGTGGAACCCTAATTCGTCGATCTTTCACGTTTGGAGGGGATCCTACAGAGGGAACACGAAGAACACGCGGAAGCACAAGGGGAAACACGGGGAAAACAAGAGGGAATCACTCAACCAACAAGGAATCGATCACACAAGTGCTAGATCACCACACACATAAGAGATCCACAAGATACAAAGTCAACAAAGGTAAGGATACAAAGGAACCGTTCATCTGCCGGAGGAGGCCTTGAATCCACGAGGGGATCTTCCCGTATAGGGGTCTTGAATCCGATGGATCTTCTCCTAGACGGAGGTCCTGATCTCCGTGGAGAAGTGCCGTGGATGAGCAAAGGCTCTCACACACAAATATGAGCTAATCCAGTGCTAACCCTAGAAAGGATGAGGGATGGTCTATTTATAGTCTAGGTTCTCAAAGGGGTAAGTTAGGGCGAACGCAGTACATGGGCCTCGGCCCAAACGCTACACACAGCAGGGCGGTAGTACCGCTTCGGGAGGGCGGTAGTACCGCTTGAGGTGCTTCAGCGGTAGTACCGCTCTGGAGGCGGTAGTACCGCTCGAGTGCTTCAGCGGTAGTACCGCTTCGGGAGGGCGGTAGTACCGCTCTGGCGCCATCGATTCCTGGAGTTTGTCGGGTTCGGCGGACGTGGGCGGATCTCGGCGGTAGTGCCGCTGGCTCGGCTCAGCGGTAGTACCGCTTGGCTGGAGCGGTAGTACCGCTCGTGCTGGACTCTGCAGCTCCTCCTCTCGCTCTTGATGTCCCTTTTGAGCTGTAGCTTCTTCTAGGTTGACTCCTTGGTACCTAAGCATGCATAGCATTTCCGTTTGAGGTAGTAACCATGTCTCATGTGAATCGAAAGGGAATTGTGAGAGGAGTGATGTCACCTCGGTTTCAAGAGCTCTTGCACGTGCTCGAGTCATAGGTCCTTGTGGGGTTGGATGTGTCGATGTAGAGTCCATGGGGATGATGGAAGGATGCTCCGCATCACAACTTATGACCAGAACTCGAAACTCTAAAAGACTAGACTCTAAGACCAGCAACTAGACACGACGATGCAACCGCAAATTCAACAATGCAAATACAGAAAAGATTATGCAAAGGCTCAGATTGGTTCGGATATGATGAACTAACCCTAATTTTTTTGTGGCTTTTTCGTGGACTGTAGGTATGAAGAACAGACTCGATCTAAACTACGAAAAACTGTAAAATCTCACCGAGCAACCTGGAAATCTGATACCACTTGATAGAGGCAAAGGTGTCCCGTCTTTCGATGAGATGGTGGATTTCGCTTTGGTGGAAGTCGACTTTGACGATCCGACTACGGAGCGTGCGAGGACGTCGCGCCTTAGCAATCGCTAAACCAACTCCGAGAGGTTATTGACCACGCCGGAGCACGATCAACCTGACCACGAAGGTCTGTTTCCTGCGAGCAAACGAAGAACAAGCAAGAAACTGAGATTGCAATCTGGATATTGCGAATATAAGATGAAAGCTTTATTGATCAAGGTGGGGTTCTGTGATGCCTTTGTCTGGTCGTTGAACACAAACGAAGTACGCGAAGTTGCAGCTATGGCGAACTTTTAATCTAAACAAAACCCAAAGTCTAAACGGTGCCCTAAGGGCTGTATATATGGAGGAAGAGGGGGAATATTTCGTGGCCCTTGGTGGAGGGGTCCAAAACTAACCCTATCTCTTGTTTCCCCACACATACGGACTCTAAAAATAGCCTATACTAATGTTCTATTCGCGTCATCATAGATGGAGGGAGCTGCAACAACTTGGCTAGCATGGAGATGGTGGAGAAGCTATCTCTCACCACAAGACCACATCCACATCCTTACTACATTCAATGGTTCAACAACAGCGGCAAGGTTAAGGTAACACGTACTGTTCGTGTGCATTTTAGTATCTCTACATATGCTGATTATGTTGATTGTGATGTGGTACCTATGCAAGCATGTTCCTTATTACTTGGTAGACCATGGCAATTTGATAAAAATTCTGTACACCATGGTAGAAACAATCATTATACTCTTGTTCATAAGGATAAAAATATTACTTTGCTTCCTATGACTCCTGAGTCCATTTTGAAAGATGATATTAATAGAGCTAATAAAGCAAAACAGGAGAAAAATAAGAGTGAAAATCAGATTGTGGCAAAAGAATTTGAGCAACATATGGAGCCTAATAGTAAACCATCTAGTGTTGCTTCTGAAATTAAATTGAAAAGTGCATGTTTACTTGCCACTAAATCTGATATTGATGAGCTAGATTTTAGCAAATCTGTTTGCTATGCTTTTGTGTGCAAAGAGGCATTATTTTCATTCGAGGACGTGCCTTCCTCTTTGCCTCCTGCTGTCACTAACATTTTGCAGGAGTTCACGGCGTCTTTCCACAAGGCGTGCCACCGGATTACCGCCTATTCGTGGGATTGAGCATCAGATTGACTTAATTCCGGTGGTCCACTGCCAAACCGTCGCCATACCGTACCAATCCAGAGGAGACGAAGGAGATTATCGTCAAGTACAAGAGCTTCTCGACAAAAGGTTATATCTGCGAATCCCTTAGTCCTTGTGCTGTTCCTATTATTCTAGTGCGAAAAAGGATGGTACATCGCGTATGTGTGTTGATTGTAGAGGCATTAATAATATTACTATTCGTTATCGTCATCCTATTCCTAGGCTAGATGATATGCTTGATGAATTGAGTGGCTCTACAATATTCTCCAAAGTTGATTTGCGTAGTGGATACCATCAAATTCGTATGAAATTGGGGATGAATGGAAAACAGCATTTAAAACTAAGTTTGGATTATATGAGTGGTTAGTCATGCCTTTTGGGTTAACTAATGCACCTAGTACTTTCATGAGATTAATGAACGAAGTTTTACGTGCTTTTATTGGACGATTTGTGGTAGTTTACTTTGATGACATATTGATTTATAGCAGATCTTTGGAGGAACATTTGGAACATTTACGTGCTGTTTTTATTGCTCTACGTGATGCACGTTTGTTTGGTAACCTTGGGAAGTGCACCTTTTGCACCGACCGAGTGTCTTTTCTTGGCTATGTTGTTACTCCACAGGGAATTGAAGTTGATAAAGCCAAGATTGAAGCTATTGAGAGTTGGCCGCAGCCCAAAACGGTCACACAAGTGAGGAGTTTTCTTGGCCTCGCTGGATTCTATAGGCGTTTTGTGAGAGATTTCAGCACCATTGCTGCACCTCTCAATGAGCTTACAAAGAAGGATGTGCCTTTTGTTTGGGGTACCGCACAGGAAGAAGCCTTCACGGTGTTGAAAGATAAGTTGACACATGCTCCTTTACTCCAACTTCCTGATTTTAATATGACTTTTGAGCTTGAATGTGATGCTAGTGGAATTGGATTAGGAGGTGTGTTATTACAAGATGGCAAACCTGTTGCATACTTTTCTGAAAAATTGAGTGGGCCTAGTCTGAATTATTCTACTTATGATAAAGAATTATATGTTCTTGTTCGGACTTTAGAAACATGGCAACATTATTTATGGCCCAAAGAATTTGTTATACATTCTGATCATTAATCTTTGAAACATATTAAAAGTCAAGCTAAACTGAATCGTAGACATGCTAAATGGGTTGAATTCATTGAGACTTTCTCTTATGTCATTAAACACAAGAAGGGTAAAGAAAATGTTATTGCTGATGCATTGTCTCGTCGCTATACTATGCTTTCACAACTTGACTTCAAAATATTTGGTTTGGAGACCATCAAAGATCAATATGTGCATGATGCTGATTTTAAAGATGTATTGCAGCATTGTAAAGAAGGAAGAACATGGAACAAGTTTGTCGTTAATGATGGATTTGTGTTCCGTGCAAACAAGCTATGCATTCCAGCGAGCTCCGTTCGTCTTTTGTTGTTGCAGGAGGCGCATGGAGGAGGACTAATGGGACACTTTGGCGTGAAGAAGACGGAGGACGTACTTGCTACACATTTCTTTTGGCCAAAGATGAGACGGGATGTTGAGCGTTTTATTGCTCGCTGCACTACATGTCAAAAAGCTAAGTCACGACTCAATCCTCATGGTTTATATATGCCTTTGCCTGTACCTAGTGTTGCTTGGGAGGATATATCTATGGACTTTGTTTTAGGTTTACCTAGAACAAAGAAGGGGAGGGATAGCATATTTGTTGTCGTGGATAGATTCTCGAAAATGGCACACTTTATACCATGTCATAAAAGCGATGATCTTTGTTAATGTTGCTGATTTGTTCTTTTGTGAAATTATTAAGCTTGCATGGTGTGCCAAATACTATTGTTTCGGATCGTGATACTAAATTTCTTAGCCACTTTTGGAGATGTTTATGGGCTAAGTTGGGGACTAAACTGCTTTTAGTACTACTTGTCACCCCCAAACCGATGGACAAACTGAAGTAGTCAATAGAACATTGTCTACTATGCTTAGGGCTGTTCTAAAGAATAATAAGAAAATGTGGGAGGAATGCTTGTCTCATATTGAATTTGCTTATAATCGTTCATTGCATTCTACTACTAAGATGTGCCCTTTTGAAGTTGTGTATGGTTTCCTACCTCGTGCACCTATTGATTTGTTGCCTCTTCCATCTTGGAGAAGGTTAATTTTGATGCTAAAGAACGTGCTGAATTGATTTTAAAAATGCATGAGTTAACTAAGGAAAACATTGAGCGTATGAATGCTAAATATAAACTTGCTGGAGATAAGGGTAGAAAACATGTTGTGTTTGCACCGGAGATCTTGTTTGGTTACATTTGCGTGAGGATAGATTTCTGATTTGCAAAATCAAAACTAATGCCACGTGCTGCAGGTCCCTTTAAGGTGTTGGAGAAAATAAATGATAATGCATATAAACTTGAGCTGCCTGCAGATTTTGGGGTTAGTCCCACTTTTAACATTGCAGATTTGAAGCCTTATTTGGGTGAGGAAGATGAGCTTCCGTCGAGGACGACTTCATTTCAAGAAGGGAGGATGATGAGGACATCAATACCATTGTTACACCCACAGCCCCTCTTTGTTACATATCTGGGACCAATTACTAGAGCTCACGACGCCAATTAAATTACCAGGTACTTTCGTTTCTTGGTAATGATTCTAATGTTCATGAGAATATGATGCTGCCTAAATTGGATACATTTGTTTTGCTTACAAATGAAGGGCCTAGCTTGGAGAAGGATGAACATTGGAGCAAGAACACGCATGGAGTTGATGGCATGCACAAGGGGATCAAGAACGGAGTTACAAGTGATGATTTCAGGACTTTGAAGCCACCATAAGGAGTGCATGAAGCCTTGGACGAAATATACAAGATGCCACTTCATAATATTCGTCCATAGGCTATTCTAGGTGCTGTGTCACCTTATTATTGGGCCAGGCCCATGTAATTTCGAAATACTTAAGTATAGGCTATTTTAGAGTCCGTATGTGTGGGGAAACAAGAGTTAGGGTTGGTTTGGACCCCATCCTCAAGGGCCACGAAATTCCTCCTTTTCCCCATATATACAGCCCTTAGGGCATCGTTTAGACTTTGGGTTTTGTTTAGATCAAAAGTTCGCCATAGCTGCAACCGCGTGCCGTTTGTGTTCAACGACCGGACAAAGGCGTCCACGAACCCCACCTCGATCAATAAAGCTTTCATCTTATATTCGCAATATCCAGATTGCAATCTCAGTTTCTTGCTTGTTCTTCGTTTGCTCGCAGGAAATAGACCCTCGTGGTCGAGTTGATCGTGCTCGGCGTGGTCAATAACCTCTCGGAGTTGGTTTAGCGATTGCTAAGGCGCGACGTCCTCGCACGCTCGTAGTCGGATCGTCAAAGTCGACTTCCACCAAAGCGGAATCCACCATCTCATCGAAAGACGGGACACCTTTGCCCCTATCAGGTCTACCTCCTCTTCGAGGCATTGAGCATCGAATCGACCTCATCCCCGGAGCGCCACTTCCAAACAAAGCTCCCTACCGTGTCAATCCCGAAGAAACCAAGGAGATTCAACGGCAAGTACAACAACTAATCGACAACGGTCATGTACATGAAAGCTTAAGCCCTTGTGCCATACCCGTTATTCTTGTGCCTAAGCCCGATGGAAGTTTCCGCTTTGCTCCGATTGTAGACCCATAAATGCTATCACCATGCGCTATAGGCATCCCATTCCTCGCTTAGATGATATGCTTGATGAACTTAGTGGAGCCAACTTTTTCTCAAAAATTGATCTTAAAAGTGGCTATTATCAAATACGCATTCATGAGGGTGATGAATGGAAAACTGCTTTCAAAACAAAATTTGGCTTATATGAATGGTTGGTTATGCCTATGTGTTTGTCGGAAGCTCCCGGAACTTTTGTGCGCCTCATGCATCATGTACTTCGTCCATACATTGGAATCTTTGTTGTGGTTTACTTCGATGATATTCTTGTGTTTAGCAAAACCATGAAAGAGCATCTTGATCATGTTAACTTGTTTTGCAAACACTTCGAAAAGAAAGTCTTTATGCCAACTTGAAGAAATGCACTTTTGGAGTTGACAAAGTGGTTTTCTTGGGTTTCGTTGTCTCTTCCAAGGGTGTCCATGTTGATGAAACTAAGATCAAAGCAATTAAAACTTGGCCCCAACCCACCAATTTGCAACAAGTGCGAAGTTTCCTTGGTCTTGCGGGTTTTTATCGCCGTTTTGTGAAAAACTTTAGCACAATTGCAGCTCCTTTGCATGCTTTGAGTAAGAAGAATACTCCTTTTGTTTGGGGACCTTTGCAAATAACGCTTTTGATGAGCTCAAGTCTTTGCTTACTCATGCTCCAATTCTTGCTTTGTCCAATTTTGACAAAACTTTTGAGGTCCATTGTGATGCAAGTGGTACCGGAATTGGTGGAGTTTTAATGCAAGAAAAACGAGTCATTGCTTATTTTAGTGAAAAACTCTCCGGTGCTCAACTTAACTATCCCGTGTATGACAAGGAATTGTATGCTTTAGTGCGTGTCCTCCATGTTTGGGAACATTATCTTAGACCTCATGAGTTTGTCATCCATACCGATCATGAAACGCTTAAGTACTTAAAAGGTCAAACTAAATTGAACAAGCGTCATGCCAAATGGAGTGAATTTATTGAATCTTTTCCATATGTGATCAAGTACATTAAGGGCAAGGAAAATGTAGTTGCCGATGCACTTTCACGCATATGCATGCTTGTCACCCAACTTGAGTTGAATGTTATTGGCTTTGAGCACATCAAAGATTTGTATGCTAGTGATCCATCTTTTGCACCTCATTATGCCAATTGTTTGACGCATACATCTTGGGAACAATATTACCTTAAGGATGGTTATCTTATGAGAGATAACAAACTTTGCATACCCGAGTCTTCTCTTCGTTTGCTACTTTTGCAAGAGGCTCATGGAGGTGGACTCATGGGACATTTTGGACGCGACAAGACCTTCGCCACGCTCTCCAAGAACTACTTTTGGCCCAAGATGTTTCGAGACGTCTCACGCTTCACCACAAGATGCTCAACATGCCGCAAAGCTAAGTCAAAAGCTCAATCTCATGGTCTTTACATGCCTCTTCCTATTCCTTATCAACCTTGGGAAGACATTAGCATGGACTTTGTACTTGGTTTGCCTAGAACTCAAAATGGAAAGGACTCCGTATTTGTTGTTGTGGACAGATTTTCCAAAATGGCACATTTCATTCCTTGCAACAAAGTAGACGATGCTTCACATATTGCAAATCTCTTTTGTAGGGAAATCTTGCGCCTCCATGGAGTACCAAAGTCAATCGTCTCCGACCGACGTCAAGTTCTTGAGTTACTTTTGGAAAACTCTTTGCGCCAAGCTCGAAATCAAGCTCTTGTTCTCCTCCGCATACCATCCTCAAACCGACGGCCAAACGGAGGTGACAAACCGACGCTCTCCACTCTACTTGGCGTGTTGATCAAGAAACACATCAAGGAGTGGGGCGTGTCTACCATCGCCGAAATACGCCTACAACCGCAAGAAGACATTCGACGACCGCAAGTCCCCTTTGAGGTCGCTCACGGCTTCAACCCATTGTCCCCATTGGACATCCTACCTCTACCTCTACAAGAGCGCACCAACCTCGGCGCAAGTGCCCGTGCAAGCTACATCAAGAAGATGCATGAAGATACAAGAAACACCATCGGCGCCAAGTACAGCGACTAGCGACCAAGCTCAACATCAACAAGCAACCCATGATCTTCAACATAAGCGATCTCGTGTGGCTACACCTTCGCAAGGAACGCTTCCCGAGCGAGCGAAAGTCAAACTTATACCTCGAGCGATGGACCCTTCAAGGTGTTAGCACGCTACAACAACAACGCCTACAAGCTCGACCTACCAAGCGACAAGTACAACGTGGCGACACCTTCAACGTCAAAGACCTCTCACCTTTCCATGGTGATGAAGAACTAGATCCGAGGTCGGATCCTTTCAAGGAGGGATATGATGCGGAGCATCCTTCCATCATCCCCATGGACTCTACATCAACACCTACAACACCACAAGGACCGATGACTCGAGCACGTGCAAGAGCTCTTGAAACCGAGGTGACATCACTCCTCTCACAACTCTCCTTCGATTCACAAGAGACATGGTCACTACCTCAAACGGAAACTCTATGCATACTCGCACACAAAGGAGTCGACCATGAAGAGGCTAGGAAGCAAGGAGAATCGGAAGCGGAAGACATACGCAAAGACGGAGAGGAGAAAGCAACCAGGACCAGAGAGGCCGGACGATCCGGACGGAGGCCCGGACGATCCGGACAGGGCCCGGATGATCCGGACCCCGGTCCGGACGATCCGGCTAACTCCACCGAAGGCAACAGAACCTCCACGCTGAAGCCGGATCATCCGGACCCAGGCCCGGATCATCCGGACCCTGCCCGGACGTCCGGACCTCCAGCCGGACATCCGGCCCGTCGCCGCCACCAGCCAACCCTCCGGCTTATCCGGGACTCCACCCGGATCATCCGGACCAGCCCGGATCATCCGGACCCTCGTCCGGATCATCCGGCCAGCGCCTGTGCGCGCGTGTTGGGCTGAGCCCATGTACCCCTTCGCCCCATACTCTATATATTGGACCCCCTCTCCTCACCTTGGGACTTAGCATTGGATTAGCTCATATTTGTGTGTGAGAGCCTTTGCTCATCCACCGGTACTTCTCCTCGGAGATCAGGACCTCCGCCTAGGAGAAGATCCATTCGGATTCAAGACCCCTACCTAGGGAAGATCCCCTCGTGGATGCAAGACCTCCTCCTGGAGAAGAACGGATACCTTTGTATCTTTCCTTTGTTGATTTTGGACCATGTATCACTCGTGCTTCGATGATCTAGACCTTGTGTGATTGATCTCTTGTCGGTTGAGTGTTTCTCTCGTTCTTCCCCATGATTTCCTCTCGTTCTTCCGCGCGTTCTTCGTGCTCCCTCCGTAGGATCCCCTCCAAACGTGAAAGATCGACGAATTAGGGTTCCACCCTACATCAGCCCTTTTGTTCTTGCCTTTCATGCGCATGAGTTATAGCTTGCCATCCGGCGAAAACAAGGAGAATAAGGCAGATAGCCTTTGGATTTTCTTCAATTTACGGCCAAATGAGATTGCCCGGATCATAGAGCATCTGCAGAAAGGTACGTTTGTCCCTACCAGGGGGGCTAATGTCTATAAGCAACATAATCTCTCGAATTTCCTTCAAAAGGAAGTGCCAATGGGTTCAGAAACTTGTTTGAAAAATAGAGACGAACGATGTTCTTTGACTTTCGGGGCCAAAACTCCTGCTTAAGGCTGAATTTGAGGGTACTTTGGGCCTCCTAGCACAAGCGGGGAGTATATTTTGGATGTGCTCGCTCATTGCGAGCAGTTTGAGTACTATGGGTCCGACACGGACTCAATGACAAAATTATGACCGTTTTAGTGAACATCTGTCCATTCTATGGTAGTCCTTGAAAGTAGTTCATATTCTCCTGCGATTTTTGCTGATTGCTCCCAAAGATTCTTGTCCTCTATAGTGGAGATATCGTTTCCACATATATATTGATCGATGCCAGGAATGCCCTTTTGTTCTTGGCTTTCATGCGCATGAGTTACAGCATGCCATCCGGCAAAAACAAGGAGAATAAGGCATATAGCCGCCGGATTTTCTTCAATTTACGGCCAAATGAGATTGCGCGGATCATAGAGCATCTGCAGAAAGGTACGTTTGTCCCTACCAGGGGGGCGAATGTCTATAAGCAACATAATCTCTCGAATTTCCTTCAAAAGGAAGTGCCAATGGGTTCAGAAACTTGTCTGAAAAACATCAACGAATGATGTTCTTTGACTTTCAGGGCCAAAAAGTCCTGCTTAAGGCTGAGTTTGAGGGTACTCCGGGCCTCCTGTCGCAAGAGGGGAGTGTTTTTTGGATTTGCGCGCTCGCCGCGAGAAGTTTGAATACTTATGGGTCCGACACGGACTCCGAATGACAAAATTATGACCGTCTTAGTGAACATCTGTCCATTTTATGGCAGTCCTTGAAAGTATTTCATTTTCTCGTGCGCTTTTTGCTGATTGCCCCAAAATTTCTTATCCGCTATAGAGGAGATATCGTTTCCACATATATATTGACCGATGCCAGAATGCCCTTTTGTTCTTGCCTTTCATGCGCATGAGTTACAAACATGCCATCCGTGAAAACAAGGAGAATAAGGCGATAGCATTTGGATTTTCTTCAATTCTGGCCAAATGAGATTGCCGGATCATAGAGCATCTGCAGAAAGGTACGTTTGTCCTTACCAGGGGGGCTAATGTCTATAAGCAACATAATCTCTCAAATTTCCTTCAAAAGGAAGTGCCAATGGGTTCAGAAACTTGTCTGAAAAATAGAGACGAACGATGTTCTTTGACTTTCGGGGTTAAAAGTCTTGCTTAAGGCTGAATTTAAGGGTACTTCGGGCCTCCTAGCGCAAGCGGGGAGTATTTTTTGGATTCATGCGCTCGCCGCGAGCAGTTTGAGTAATTATAGGTCCGACACGGACTCCGAATGACAAATTTATGACCGTTTTAGTGAACATCTGTCCATTCTATGGCAGTCCTTGTAAGTACTTCATTTTCTCGTGCGCTTTTTGCCTGATTGCCCCAAAATTTCTTGTCCTCTATATAGATATCGTTTCCACGTATATATTGACCGATGCCAGGAATTCCCTTTTGTTCTTGCCTTTCATGCGCATGAGTTCTGACATGCCATCCGGCGAAAACAAGGGGAATAAGGCAGATAGCCTTTGGACTTTCTTCAATTTACGGCCAAATGAGATTGCCCGGATCATAGAGCATCTGCAGAAAGGTATGTTTGTCCCTACCAGGGGGGCTAATGTCTATAAGCAACATAATCTCTCGAATTTCCTTCAAAAGGAAGTGCCAATGGGTTCAGAAACTTGTCTGAAAAACAGAGACGAACGATGTTCTTTGACTTTCGGGGCCAAAAGTCCTGCTTAAGGCTGAATTTGAGGGTACTTCGGGCCTCCTGGCACAAGCGGGGAGTATATTTTGGATGCGCCTGCTCGCCGCGAGCAGTTTAAGTACTTATGGGTCCGACACGGACTCCGAATGACAAAATTATGACCGTTTTTGTGAACATCTGTCCATTCTCTGGTAGTCCTTGAAAGTAGTTCATATTCTCATGCGATTTTTGCCTGACTGCTCCAAAAGATTCTTGTCCTCTATAGTGGAGATATCGTTTCCACATATATATTGATCGATGCCAGGAATGCCCTTTTGTTCTTGGCTTTCATGCACATGAGTTACAGCATGCCATCTGGCGAAAACAAGGAGAATAAGGCATATAGCCTCTGGATTTTCTTCAATTCTGGCCAAATGAGATTGCGCGGATCATAGAGCATCTGCAGAAAGATACGTTTGTCCCTACCAGGGGGGCGAATGTTTATAAGCAACATAATCTCTCGAATTTCCTTCAAAAGGAAGTGCCAATGGGTTCAGAAACTTGTTTGAAAAACATCAACGAATGATGTTCTTTGACTTTCAGGGCCAACAAGTCCTGCTTAAGGCTGAATTTGAGGGTATTCCGGGCCTCCTGGCTCAAGCGGGGAGTGTTTTTTGGATTCGGGCACTCGCCGCGAGCAGTTTGAGTACTTATGGGTCCGACACGGACTCCAAATGACAAAATTATGACCGTGTTAGTGAACATCTGTCCATTCTATGGCAGTCCTTGAAAGTACTTCATTTTCTTGTGCGCTTTTTGCCTGATTGCCCCAAAATTTCTTATCCGCTATAGAGGAGATATCTTTTCCACATATATATTGACCGATGCCAGGAATGCCCTTTTGTTCTTGCCTTTCATGGGCATGAGTTACAGCTTGCCATCCGGCGAAAACAAGGAGAATAAGGCAGATAGCCTTTGGATTTTCTTCAATTTACGGCCAAATGAGATTGCCCGGATCATAGAGCATCTGCGGAAAGGTGCGTTTGTCCCTACCAGGGGGGCTAATGTCTATAAGCAACATAATCTCTCGAATTTCTTTCAAAAGGAAGTGCCAATGGGTTCAGAAACTTGTCTGAAAAATAGAGACGAACGATGTTCTTTGACTTTCGGGGCCAAAAGTCCTGCTTAAGGCTGAATTTGAGGGTACTTTGGGCCCCCTAGCACAAGCGGAGAGTATATTTTGGATGTGCCTGCTCGTCGCGAGCAGTTTGAGTACTTATGGGTCCGACACGGACTCCGAATGACAAAATTATGACCGTTTTAGTGAACATCTGTCCATTCTATGGTAGTCCTTGAAAGTAGTTCATATTCTCGTGCGCTTTTTGCCTGACTGCTCCCAAAGATTCTTGTCCTCTATTGATGAGGACATCAATACCATTGTTACACCCAGAGCCCCTGCTGCTATACATACTGGACCAATTACAAGAGCTCGCGCACGCCAACTAAATTACCAGGTACTTTCGTTTCTTGGTAATGATTCTAATGTTCATGAGAATATGATGCTGCCTAAATTGGATACATTTGTTTTGCTTACAAATGAAGGGCCTAGCTTGGAGAAGGATGAACATTGGAGCAAGAACAAGCATGGAGATAATGGCATGCGCAAGAGAGGACAAACGGAGTTACAAGTGATGATTTCAGGACTTTGAAGCCACCATAATGAGTGCATGAAGCCTTGGACGAAATATACAAGATGCCACTTCATAAATTTCGTCCAGAGGCTATTCTAGGTGCTACGTCACCTTATTATTGGGCCAGACCCATGTAATTTCGAAATACATAAGTATAGGCTATTTTTAGAGTCCGTATGTGTGGGGAAACAAGAGATAGGGTTAGTTTGGACCCCTCTACCAAGGGCCACGAAATTCACACCTCTTCCTCCATATATACAGCCCTTAGGGCACCGTTTAGACTTTGGGTTTTGTTTAGATCAAAAGTTAGCCATAGCTACAACCGGCGTGCCGTTTGTGTTCAACGACCGGACAAAGCGTCATAGAACCCCACCTTGATCAATAAAGCTTTCATCTTATATTCGCAATATCCAGATTGCAATCTCAGTTTCTTGCTTGTTCTTCGTTTGCTCGCAGAAATAGACCCTCGTGGTCGGGTTGATCGTGCTCGGCATGGTCAATAACCTCTTGGAGTTGGTTTAGCGATTGCTATAGCGCGGCGTCCTCGCACTTCGTAGTCGGATCGTCAAAGTCGACTTCCACCAAAGCGAAATCCACCATCTCATCGAAAGCGAGACACCTTTGCCTCTATCAAGTGGTATCAGATTTCCGGGTTGCTCGGTGAGATTTTACAGATTTTTAAGTAGTTTAGATCGAGTCTGTCTTCATACCTATAGTCCACAAAAAGCCAAAAAAATTAGGGTTAGTTCATCCCATTCAAACCAATCGAGCCTTTGCATAATCTTTTACGTATTTGCTTTGTTGAATTTGCGGTTGCATCGTCGTGTCAAGTTGCTGGTCTTAGCGTCTAGTCTTTTAGAGTTTGAGTTACATTCACGAGGTTGTCACGTCGCCGCTGCCATATACCACCACCACATATTCACCGCCAATCCGAATCCATATCTTGATAGAGGCAAAGGTGTCCCGTCTTCGATGAGATGGTGGATTTCACTTTGGTGGAAGTCGACTTTGACGATCCGACTACGAGCATGCGAGGACGTCGCGCCTATAATGTCGCTAAACCAACTCCGAGAGGTTATTGACCACGCCGAGCTTGATCAACGACCACGAGGGTCTATTTCCTGCGAGCAAACGAAGAACAAGCAAGAAACTGAGATGGCAATCTGGATATTGCGAATATAAGATGAAAGCTTTATTGATCAAGGTGGGGTTCTGTGGCGCTTTGTCCGTCGTTGAACACAAACGAAATGCAGCGAAGTTGCAGCTATGGCGAACTTTTGATCTAAACAAAACCCAAAGTCTAAACGGTGCCCTAAGGGCTGTATATATGGAGGAAGAGGGGAGAATTTCGTGGCCCTTGGTGGAGGGGTCCAAACTAACCCTATCTCTTGTTTCCCCACACATACGGACTCTAAAAATAGCCTATACTAATGTATTTCGAAATTACATGGGCCTGGCCCAATAATAAGGTGACGAACACCTAGAATAGGCTCGGACGAAATTTATGAAGTGGCATCTTGTATATTTCGTCCAAGGCTTCATGCACTCATTATGGTGGCTTAAAAGTCCTGAAATCATCACTTGTAACTCCATTCTTGTCCCCTTTGCATGCCATCATCTCCATGCTTGTTCTTGCTCCAATGTTCATCCTTCTCCAAGCTAGGCCCTTCATTTGTAAGCAAAACAAATGTATCCAATTTAGGCAGCATCATATTCTCATGAACATTAGAATCATTACCAAGAAACGAAAGTACTGGTAATTTAGTTGGCGTGTCAGAGCTCTAGTAATTTGTCCAAGATGTATAGCAGCAGGGGCTGTGGGTGTAACAATGGTATTGATGTCCTCATCATCCTCCCTTCTTGAAATGAAGTCGTCCTCGACGGAAGTTCATCTTCCTCACCCAAATATGGCTTCAAATCTGCAATGTTAAAAGTGGGACTAACCCCAAAATCTGCGAGCAGCTCAAGTTTATATGCATTATCATTTACTTTCTCCAACACCTTAAAGGGACCAGCAGCACGTGGCATTAGCTTTGATTTGCAAAATCAGAAATCTATCCTTACGCAAATGTAACCAAACAAGATCTCCAGGTGCAAACACAACATGTTTTCTACCCTTATCTCCAGCAAGTTTATATTTAGCATTCATACGCTCAATGTTTTCCTTAGTTAACTCATGCATTTTTAAAATCATTTCAGCACGTTCTTTAGCATCAAAATTAACCTTCTCCGAAGATGGAAGAGGCAACAAATCAATAGGTGCACGAGGTAGGAAACCATACACAACTTCAAAAGGGCACATCTTAGTAGTAGAATGCAATGAACGATTATAAGCAAATTCACTATGAGGCAAGCATTCCTCCCACATTTTCTTATTTTTCTTTAGAACAGCCCTAAGCATAGTAGACAATGTTCTATTGACTACTTCAGTTTGTCCATCGGTTTGGGGTGACAAGTAGTACTAAAAGCAGTTTAGTCCCCAACTTAGCCCATAAACATCTCCAAAAGTGGCTAAGAAATTTAGTATCACGATCTAAAACAATAGTATTTGGCACACCATGCAAGCGAATAATTTCACGAAAGAACAAATCAGCAACATTGACAAAGATCATCGCTTTTATGACATGGTATAAAGTGTGCCATTTTCGAGAATCTATCCACGACAACAAATATGCTATCCCTCCCCTTCTTTGTTCTAGGTAAACCTAAAACAAAATCCATAGATATATCCTCCCAAGGAACACTAGGTACAGGCAAAGGCATATATAAACCATGAGGATAGAGTCGTGACTTAGCTTTTTGACATGTAGTGCAGCGAGCAATAAAACGCTCAACATCCCGTCTCATCTTTGGCCAAAAGAAATGTGTAGCAAGTACGTCCTCCGTCTTCTTCACGCCAAAGTGTCCCATTAGTCCTCCTCCATGCGCCTCCTGCAACAACAAAAGACGAACGGAGCTAGCTGGAATGCATAGCTTGTTAGCACGAACACAAATCCATCATTAACGACAAACTTGTTCCATGTTCTTCCTTCTTTACAATTCTGCAATACATCTTTAAAATCAGCATCATGCACATATTGATCTTTGATGGTCTCCAAACCAAATATTTTGAAGTCAAGTTGTGAAAGCATAGTATAGCGGCGAGACAATGCATCAACAATAACATTTTCTTTACCCTTCTTGTGTTTAATGACATAAGGGAAAGTCTCAATGAATTCAACCCATTTAGCATGTCAGCGATTCAGTTTAGCTTGACTTTTAATATGTTTCAAAGATTCATGATCAGAATGTATAACAAATTCTTTGGACCATAAATAATGTTGCCATGTCTCTAAAGTCCGAACAAGAGCATATAATTCTTTATCATAAGTAGAGTAATTCAGACTAGGCCCACTCAATTTTTCAGAAAAGTATGCAACAGGTTTGCCATCTTGTAATAACACACCTCCTAATCCAATTCCACTAGCATCACATTCAAGCTCAAAAGTCTTATTAAAATCAGGAAGTTGGAGTAAAGGAGCATGTGTCAACTTAGCTTTCAATACCGTGAAGGCTTCTTCCTGTCATGGTACCCCAAACAAAAGGCACATCCTTCTTTGTAAGCTCGTTGAGAGGTGCAGCAATGGTGCTGAAATCTCTCACAAAACGCCTATAGAAACCAGCGAGGCCAAGGAAACTCCTCACTTGTGTGACCGTTTTGGGCTGCGGCCAACTCTCAATAGCTTCAATCTTGGCTTTATCAACTTCAATTCCCTGTGGAGTAACAACATAGCCAAGAAAAGATACTCGGTCGGTGCAAAAGGTGCACTTCCCAAGGTTACCAAACAAACGTGCATCACGTAGAGCATTAAAAACATCACGTAAATGTTCCAAATGTTCTTCCAAAGATTTGCTATAAATCAGTATATCATCAAAATAGACTACCACAAATTGTCCAATGAAAGCACGTAAAACTTCGTTCATTAATCTCATGAAAGTACTAGGTGCATTAGTTAACCCAAAAGGCATGACTAACAACTCATATAATCCAAACTTAGTTTTAAATGATGTTTTCCATTCATCTCCCAATTTCATACGAATTTGATGGTATCCACTCATAAATCAACTTTGGAGAATATTGTAGAGCCACTCAATTCATCAAGCATATCATCTAGCCTAGGAATAGGGTGACGATAACGAATAGTAATATTATTGATGCCTCTACAATCAACACACATACGTGACGTACCATCCTTTTTCGGCACTAGAATAATAGGAACAGCACAAGGACTAAGGGATTCGCGTATATAACCTTTGTCGAGCAGCTCCATGTACTTGACGATAATCTCCTTCGTCTCCTCTGGATTGGTGCGGTATGGTGCACGGTTGGGTAATGATGCACCGAATTAAGTCAATTTGATGCTCAATCCCTCGAATAGGTGGTAATCCGGTGGCACGTCTTGTGGAAAGAGCGTCGTGAACTCTGCAAAATGTTAGTGACAGCGGGGAGGCAAAGAGGAAGGCACATCCTCGAATGAAAATAATGCCTCTTTGCACACAAAAGCATAGCAAATAGATTTGCTAAAATCTAGCTCATCAATATCAGATTTGGTGGCAAGTAAACATGCACTTTTCAATTTAATTTCAGAAACAACAGTAGATGGTTTATTATTAGGCTTCATGTGTTGCTCAAATTCTTTTGCCACAATCTGATTTTCACTCTTATTTTTCTCCTGTTTTGCTTTATTAGCTCTATTAATATCATCTTTCTGATAGAGGCAAAGGTGTCCCGTCTTTCGATGAGATGGTGGATTTCGCTTTGGTGGAAGTCGACTTTGACGATCCGACTACGAGCGTGCAAGGACGTCGCGCCTTAGCAATCGCTAAACCAACTCCGAGAGGTTATTGACCACGCCGAGCACGATCAACGACCACGAGGGTCTATTTCCTGCGAGCAAGCGAAGAACAAGCAACAAACTGAGATTGCAATCTAGATATTGCGAATATAAGATGAAAGCTTTATTGATCAAGGTGGGGTTCTGTGACGCCTTTGTGCAGTCGTTGAACACAAACGAAATCGCGAAGTTGTAGCTATGGCGAACTTTTGATCTAAACAAAACCCAAAGTCTAAGCGGTGCCCTAAGGGCTGTATATATGGAGGAAGAGGGGAGAATTTCGTGGCCCTTGGTGGAGGGTCGAAACTAACCCTATCTCTTGTTTCCCCACACATACGGACTCTAAAATAGCCTATACTAATGTATTTCGAAATTACATGGGCCTGGCCCAATAATAAGGTGACGCAGCACCTAGAATAGCCTCTGGACGAAATTTATGAAGTGGCATCTTGTATATTTCGTCCAAGGCTTCATGCACTCATTATGGTGGCTTCAAAGTCCTGAAATCATCACTTGTAACTCCATTCTTGTCCCCTTAGCATGCCATCATCTCCATGCTTGTTCTTGCTCCAATGTTCATCCTTCTCCAAGCGAGGCCCTTCATTTGTAAGCACAACAAATGTATCCAATTTAAGCAGCATCATATTCTCATGAACATTAGAATCATTACCAAGAAACGAAAGTACACGGTAATTTAGTTGGCGTCTTGTGAGCTCTAGTAATTGGTCCAAGATGTATAGCAGCAGGGGCTGTGGGTGTAACAATGGTATTGATGTCCTCATCATCCTCCCTTCTTGAAATGAAGTCGTCCTCGACGGAAGTTCATCTTCCTTACCAAATATGGCTTCAAATCTGCAATGTTAAAAGTGGGACTAACCCCAAAATCTGCAGCAGCTCAAGTTTATATGCATTATAATTTACTTTCTCCAACACCTTAAAGGGACCAGCAAGACGTGGCATTAGCTTTGATTTATGCAAATCAGAAATCTATCCTTACGCAAATGTAACCAAACAAGATCTCCGGTGCAAACACAACATGTTTTCTACCCTTATCTCCAGCAAGTTTATATTTAGCATTCATACGCTCAATGTTTTCCTTAGTTAACTCATGCATTTTTAAAATCAATTCAGCACGTTCTTTAGCATCAAAATTAACCTTCTCCGAAGATGGTAGAGGCAACAAATCAATAGGTGCACGAGGTAGGAAACCATACACAACTTCAAAAGGGCACATCTTAGTAGTAGAATGCAATGAACGATTATAAGCAAATTCAATATGAGGCAAGCATTCCTCCCACATTTTCTTATTTTTCTTTAGAACAGCCCTAAGCATAGTAGACAATGTTCTATTGACTACTTCAGTTTGTCCATCGGTTTGGGGTGACAAGTAGTACTAAAAAGCAGTTTAGTCCCCAACTTAGCCCATAAACATCTCCAAAAGTGGCTAAGAAATTTAGTATCACGATCTGAAACAATAGTATTTGGCACACCATGCAAGCGAATAATTTCACGAAAGAACAAATCAGCAACATTGACAACATCATCGCTTTTATGACATGGTATAAAGTGTGCCATTTTCGAGAATCTATCCACGACAACAAATATGCTATCCTCCCTTCTTTGTTCTAGGTAAACCTAAAACAAAGTCCATCGATATATCCTCCCAAGGAACACTAGGTACAGGCAAAGGCATATATAAACCATGAGGATTGAGTCGTGACTTAGCTTTTTGACATGTAGTGCAGCGAGCAATAAAACGCTCAACATCCGTCTCATCTTTGGCCAAAAGAAATGTGTAGCAAGTCGTCCTCCGTCTTCTTCACGCCAAAGTGTCCCATTAGTCCTCCTCCATGCGCCTCCTGCAACAACAAAAGACGAACGGAGCTAGCTGGAATGCATAGCTTGTTAGCACGGAACACAAATCCATCATTAACGACAAACTTGTTCCATGTTCTTCCTTCTTTACAATTCTGCAATACATCTTTAAAATCAGCATCATGCACATATTGATCTTTGATGGTCTCAAACCAAATATTTTGAAGTCAAGTTGTGAAAGCATAGTATAGCGACGAGACAATGCATCAACAATAACATTTTCTTTACCCTTCTTGTGTTTAATGACATAAGGAAAGTCTCAATGAATTCAACCCATTTAGCATGTCTACGATTCAGTTTAGCTTGACTTTTAATATGTTTCAAAGATTCATGATCGAATGTATAACAAATTCTTTGGGCCATAAATAATGTTGCCATGTTTCTAAAGTCCGAACAAGAGCATATAATTCTTTATCATAAGTAGAGTAATTCAGACTAGGCCCACTCAATTTTTCGAAAAGTATGCAACAGGTTTGCCATCTTGTAATAACACACCTCCTAATCCAATTCCACTAGCATCACATTCAAGCTCAAAAGTCTTATTAAAATCAGGAAGTTGGAGTAAAGGAGCATGTGTCAACTTAGCTTTCAATACCGTGAAGGCTTCTTCCCATGCGGTACCCCAAACAAAAGGCACATCCTTCTTTGTAAGCTCGTTGAGAGGTGCAGCAATGGTGCTGAAATCTCTCACAAAACGCCTATAGAAACCAGCGAGGCCAAGGAAACTCCTCACTTGTGTGACCATTTTGGGCTGCGCCAACTCTCAATAGCTTGAATCTTGGCTTTATCAACTTCAATTCCTGTGGAGTAACAACATAGCCAAGAAAAGATACTCGGTCGGTGCAAAAGGTGCACTTCCCAAGGTTACCAAACAAGCGTGCATCACGTAGAGCATTAAAAACAACACGTAAATGTTCCAAATGTTCTTCCAAAGATTTGCTATAAATCAGTATATCATCAAAATAGACTACCACAAATGTTCCAATGAAAACACCTAAAACTTCGTTCATTAATCTCATGAAAGTACTAGGTGCATTAGTTAACCCAAAAGGCATGACTAACCACTCATATAATCCAAACTTAGTCTTAAATGCTGTTTTCCATTCATCTCCCAATTTCATACGAATTTGATGGTATCCACTCATAAATCAACTTTGGAGAATATTGTAGAGCCACTCAATTCATCAAGCATATCATCTAGCCTAGGAATAGGGTGACGATAACGAATAGTAATATTATTGATGCCTCTACAATCAACACACATACGTGACGTACCATCCTTTTTCGGCACTAGAATAATAGGAACAGCACAAGGACTAAGGGATTCGCGTATATAACCTTTGTCGAGCAGCTCACATACTTGACGCATAATCTCCTTCGTCTCCTCTGGATTGATGCGGTATGGTGCACGGTTGGGTAATGATGCACCGAATTAAGTCAATTTGATGCTCAATCCCTCGAATAGGTGGTAATCCGGTGGCACGTCTTGTGGAAAGACGTCGTGAACTCTGCAAAATGTTAGTGACAGCAGGGGCAAAGAGGAAGGCACGTCCTCGAATGAAAATAATGCCTCTTTGCACACAAAAGCATAGCAAATAGATTTGCTAAAATCTAGCTCATCAATATCAGATTTGGTGGAAGTAAACATGCACTTTTCAATTTAATTGCAGAAGCAACACTAGATGGTTTATTATTAGGCTGCATTTGTTGCTCAAATTCTTTTGCCACAAAATGATTTTCACTCTTAATTTTCTCCTGTTTTGCTTTGTTAGCTCTATTAATATCATCTTTCAAAATGGAATCAAGAGTCATAGGAAGCAAAGTAATATTTTATCCTTATGAACAAGAGTATACTGATTGTTTCTACTATGGTGTACAAATTTTTATCAAATTGCCATGGTCTACCAAGTAACAAGCAACATGCTAGCATACGTACCACATCACAATCATCATAATCAGCATATGTAGAGATACTAAAATGCACACGAACAGTATGTGTTACCTTAACCTTGCCACTGTTGTTGAACCATTGGATGTAGTAAGGATGTGGATGTGATCTTGTGGTGAGAGATAGCTTCTCCACCATCTCCATGCTAGCCAAGTTGTTGCAGCTCCTCCATCTATGATGGCGCGAATAGAACGTTCCTTCACAACTCCTTTGTATGGAACAAATTATGCCTCTGATTTTGCTCAGCTTGTGTAACTCTGCACACTCAAAACACGTTGAGCAACTAAACATTCATACCTGTCGGCATCTTGAGAGCCATGTATTGTGTCTCATGATCGAATCATCTCCACCGTGTTCCTCATGTGTAATAAGAGCCAAAGTCTCCTCATCATAGTCACTAGCGGACTCATACCCACCATCCTCGTGCAATCATCACACGCTGAGATTTGCATTCTCTCAAAAATGTCCTCTTCCCTTACAACGACGACAAATAATATCACTTGTGTGCCTGTTGACGCCATGGAAGAAGAAGAGCTCTGTGCAGGCCCGGCGGTGTGCTCTTGGCGAGATAGTGGTGGTTGTGCCTGCTTTCTTGTATCACGGTTGGAGGTGGCACCAAGGAGGTGATGGTGCGGTGGAAGTAGATGATGCACGTGGTGTCCATGATGAAGGTCGACTGCGAGAAAAGTTAGTGCGCCGCCAATGCACATCGATCCTGCACTTCACGTTCAGCTTTACAAGCAAGATGGAATAAGCGAGTGATATTATTATAATCCTTATAGTCTAGAATGGTCTGAATCTCTATTTAATCCACCCGAAAACGTGCAAGCATAGCTTCATTCTCCTCAACAATACCACATCTAATCAAGCCAGTTTGTAATTCCCGATAATATTCTTCTACAGAATTTTTCCTTGTCTTAAGCGCTGCAATTTTTGAAGTAATTCACGTTGATAATATGGTGGAACCCAACGAGTACGCATAGCAGTTTTCAAAGCAGCCCAAGTAGCTGGAACAGGATATAATCTACAATGTTCGACCACCAAACACATGCAAAGCTAGTGAAAGCACAAACAGCAGCGAGAACACGTCTCTCCTCGGGATATTGTAAACATGTAAATCGTTGTTCAGTTTCTAACTCCCAAGTAAGATATATATCGTGAACATATCTACCCTCAAATGGTGGAATATTCAATTTCAGTTTAGGGAGATGGTCATGATCTCGTACTGAGGGGAGCCCTAATATTGCCATTATTTGCATGTGGGCGACCTGGTGGTTGTGGTGCTGGTGGTTGCACGTAGTTCGATGTTGATCAACCTCATCCTCATAATCGTCCGCATACTCATCATCCTCCTCGGTACCACCAGCAGCGATGCAGGAGCCAAAGAAGCACCAACAGCAGATGGCAATGGCACGAAATTTTGTCTGGCTCAATAGGAACACGCTGAGCTCGTCCATACTGATTCGGAAGGGGTGTAGTTGTTGTCGTTCTGCAGAGGTGCGATAGGTGCAGCCGGCGGTGGTTGTGGAAAACAGCGAGCAATTCATCAAACTTGCTATCAAGCTTTGTTTCAAACGTCTTCTCAATGCCATCTATCTTGGTAGGCGGGGTGTCCCGATCTTCGATGAGATGATAACTATCGATTGGGTGGAGCGACTTTGGCGATCCGACTACAAGCGTGCCGACGTTGCGCCTTAGCAATCGCTAAACCAACTCCGAGAGGTTATTGACCACGCCGGAGCACAATCAACCTGACCACGAAGGTCTAGTCCTGCAAGCAATCGAAGAACAAGCAAGAATACGATAAAAGCAATCTGAATATTGCGAGTATAAATGAAGTATTGATAAATGTGGGGATCCGTAAGCGGTCTTGGTCTGGTCGTTCGACACAAACGAAGTACACGAAGTTGCAATGGCTAACTTTTAACTAAACAAATCCCAAGGAAAAAGCTACTAGATGGATCTACTTATATAGGAGCAAGGGGTGGTGGCCAAGGAGGTGGGAGAACGTCCCAAGGCAGCCTAAAACTAACCCTAGGTCGTACAAGGCCAATGGGCCCAAGTGGAGGTGACGTAACACCTTTGGACTTGTAGTTTGACTCGGATTCTGGTGCAGCGTCAGATTGTTTCGTCTATAACTCAACGCTCCGGACGTATTTTAAGGTGATTCCAATTGTGCTGGAAAGCGCATGAAATCTACTTTCCAACAAAAAAATAATCACCCAATTCGAGTCCGTATGAAAAAGTTGTTGGCGTTTTGAGTCAGGTATGTCTGTGCAGTCCGAATCTGAATCCAGAACGTGAGAGACTTGGACTCTATCTTCTCTTGGGCCAAAAGTGACGTGAGAGGACTTTTTGAACAGCAAATGAACATCTCTTTCTTCCTTATTTTCATATGTGGATTGTACAAATGTCCCATACACCTGCAATTAGACAAAACACAAAAGTGTGTGAAGTATTTTTGTTCGATAACATAAATAGATTATTGAATAGTTTGCACTAGAAATCACGACAAATATGCATGTATGCAATATTTTTGGTCATATACAAAGGTAGTCATGTCCTCATCATCCTCCCTTTTTGAAAATAAAGCCGTCCTCGGCGTTGCTTAATCTGAAATGTGGCTAACAAAAGAGACAAGGTGTACATGTTGTATATGTATCGTCATCCATTTTACTTCCCTTGATTTTTGCATATATGACACATGAATAGATGAGTAACTTGCATAGTTCATGAAATCTAAAGCCAACAAATTAGCACAAGAACTAGAAGGCATGAAAATATTGCAACTCAGTTTGCACATATAAGTGAAGCTCTTATTTATTTCAAAAGATTGACAATGTTCATCATTAAACCATCCCAACATTGGTGAATAAACCTTATTTGAATCAAATTTACATGCTACAACATGCTTAGATAAGCAAACATGCAATGAGTCATTCGACACAGAATCATCACCAAGATTAGAGGTCATATCAAAACGATTAAACATTGATTCTTTTGCATCAACAGTTAATTCAATGGGTGCACTCAAAATTGTTGGTATTTCAGTTGTTTGATCACATGACGCATTCATGACAGTATCAAGATTCTCTAAAATAGGTGATGTGCTCAAATCACTAGGTAACTCAACACATGATGCATTCAAGTTAACTAGGGATGCATCATTCTCATGTGAAGTTATATCATCAATACCTTTACTGTTACCTTGTCGCAAAGGCGTAGCTGATGTAGGTACAGACGTAGACAATGCACCATACTCTTGAGATGATGTCGCACTCACAATCCGAGGTGGGGCTGCTGATAGAGGCGGGGTGTCCCGATCTTTCGATGAGATGATAACTATCGATTTGGTGGAGACGACTTTGACGATCCGACTACAAACGTGCACGACGTTGCGCCTTAGCAATCGCTAAACCAACTCCGAGAGGTTATTGACCACGCCGAGCACAATCAACGACCACGAAGGTCTATTCCTGCAAGCAATCGAAGAACAAGCAAGAATATGATAAAATCAATCTGAATATTGCGGTATGTATGAAGTATTGATAAAGGTGGGGATCCGTAAGCGGTCTTGGTCTGGTCGTTGGACACAAACGAAGTACGAAGTTGCAATGGCTAACTTTAACTAAACAAATCCCAAGGAAAAAGCTACTAGATGGATCTACTTATATAGGAGCAAGGGGTGGCGGCTAAGGAGGTGGGAGAACGTCCCAAGGCAGCCTAAAACTAACCCTAGGTCGTACAAGGCCAATGGGCCCAAGTGGATGATGAGGACATGAGTACCTTGTATATGACCAAAATATTGCATACATGCATATTTGTCGGTGATTTCTAGTGCAAACTATTCAATAATCTATTTATGTTATCCAGAACAAAAATACTTCACACACTTTTGTGTTTTGTCTAATTGCAGGTGTATGGGACATTTGTACAATCCACATATGAAGATAAGGAAGAAAGAGATGTTTATTTGCTGTTCAAAAAGTCCTCTCACGTCACTTTTGGCCCAAGAGAAGATAGAGTCCAAGTCTCTCACGTTCTGGATTCAGATTCGGACTGCACAGACATACCTGACTCAAAACGCCAACAACTATTTCATACGGACTCCGAATTGGGTGATTCTTTTTTTGTTGGAAAGAAGATTTCATGCTCTTTCCAGTACAATTGGAATCACCTTAAAATCCGTCCGGAGCGTTGAGTTGTGGACAAAACAATCTGATGCTGCACCAGAATCCGAGTCAAACTACAAGTCCAAAGGTGTTACGTCACCTCCACTTGGGCCCATTGGCCTTGTACGACCTAGGGTTAGTTTTAGGCTGCCTTGGGACGTCCTCCCACCTCCTTGGCCGCCACCCCTTGCTCCTATATAAATAGATCCATCTAGTAGCTTTTCCCTTGGGATTTGTTTAGTTAAAAGTTAGCCATTGCAACTTCGTGTACTTCGTTTGTGTCCAACGACCAGACCAAGACCGCTTACGGATCCCCACCTTTATCAATACTTCATACATACTCGCAATATTCAGATTGCTTTTATCATATTCTTGCTTGTTCTTCGATTGCTTGCAGGAATAGACCTTCGTGGTCAGGTTGATTGTGCTCCGGCGTGGTCAATAACCTCTCGGAGTTGGTTTAGCGATTGCTAAGGCGCAACATCGTGCACGTTTGTAGTCGGATCGTCAAAGTCGTCTCCACCAAATCGATAGTTATCTTACTTGGGAGTTAGAAACTGAACAACGATTTACATGTTTACAATATCACGAGGAGAGCGTGTTCCTGCTGCTGTTTGTGCTTTCACTAGCTTTGCATGTGTTTGGTGGTCTGAACATTGTAGATTATATCCTGTTCCAGCTACTTGGGCTGCTTTGAAAACTGCTATGCGTGCTCGTTGGGTTCCACCATATTATCAACGTGAATTACTTCAAAAATTGCAGCGCTTAAGACAAGGAAAAACTCAGTAGAAGAATATTATCGAATTACAAACTGGCTTGATTAGATGTGGTATTGTTGAGGAGAATGAAGCTATGCTTGCACGTTTTACGGGTGGATTAAATAGAGAGATTCAGACCATTCTAGACTATAAGGATTATAATAATATCACTCGTTTATTCCATCTTGCTTGTAAAGCTGAGCGTGAAGTGAGGATCGATGGCATTGGCGCGCACTAACTTTTCTCGCAGGTCGACCTTCATCATGGACACCACGCATCATCTACTTCCACCGCACCATCACCTCCTTGGTGCCACCTCCAACCGTGATACAAGAAAGCGAGCACAACCACCACTATCTCGCCAAGAGCACACCTGCCGGGCCTGCACAGAGCTCTTCTTCTTCCATGGCGTCAACAGGCACACAAGTGATATTATTTGTCGTCGTTGTAAGGGAAGAGGACATTTTATGAGAGAATGCAAATCTCAGCGTGTGATGATTGCTACGAGGATGGTGGGTATGAGTCCGCTAGTGACTATGATGAGGAGACTTTGGCTCTTATTACACATGAGGAACACGGTGGAGATGCTTCCGATCATGAGACACAATACATGGCTGCTGAAGATCTTGGACAGTATGAATGTTTAGTTGCTCAACGTGTTTTGAGTGTGCAGGTTACACAAGTGAGCAAAATCAGAGGCATAATTTGTTCCATACAAAGGAGTTGTGAAGGAGCGTTCTATTCAAGTCATCATAGATGGAGGGAGCTGCAACAACTTGGCTAGCATGGAGATGGTGGAGAAGCTATCTCTCACCACAAGACCACATCCACATCCTTACTACATCCAATGGTTCAACAACAGCGGCAAGGTGAAGGTAACACGTCTTTGTTCGTGTGCATTTTAGTATCTCTACATATGCTGATTATGTTGATTGTGATGTGGTACCTATGCAAGCATGTTCCTTGTTACTTGGTAGACCGTGGCAATTTGATAAAATTTGTACACCATGGTAGAAACAATCAAGATACTCTTGTTCATAAGGATAAAAATATTACTTTGCTTCCTATGACTCCACAGAGTCCATTTTGAAAGATGATATTAATAGAGCTAATAAAGCAAAACAGGAGAAAATAAGAGTGAAAATCAGATTGTGGCAAAAGAATTTGAGCAACACATGAAGCCTAATAATAAACCATCTCTGTTGCTTCTGAAATTAAATTGAAAAGTGCATGTTTACTTGCCACCAAATCTGATATTGATGAGCTAGATTTTAGCAAATCTATTTGCTATGCTTTTGTGTGCAAAGAGGCATTATTTTCATTCGAGGACGTGCCTTCCTCTTTGCCCCTCGCTGTCACTAACATTTTGCGGGAGTTCACGGCGTCTTTCCACAAGGCGTGCCACCGGATTACCACCTATTCGAGGGATTGAGCATAATCAGATATGTAGAGATACTAAAATGCACAAACAAGATGTTACCTTAACCTTGCCGCTGTTGTTGAACCATTGGATGGTAAGGATGTGGATGGGTCTTGTGGTGAGAGATAGCCCACCATCTCCATGCTAGCGTTGTTGCAGCCCTCCATCTATGATGACGCTAATAGAACGCCTTCACAACTCCCTTTGTATGGAACAAATTATGCCTCGATTTTGCTCCCTTTGTAACTCGACACTCAAAACACGTTGAGCAACTAAACATTCATACCCAAAGATCTTCAGAGCCATGTATTGTGTCTCATGATCAATCATCTCCACCGTTTCCTCATGTTAATAAGAGCCAAAGTCTCTCATCATAGTCACTAGCGGACTCATACCCACCATCCTGAGCAATCATCACACGCTGAGATTTGCATTCTCAAAAATGTCCTCTTCCCACACGAAAATTTAATATCACTTTGTGCCCTGGCGCCATGGAAGAAGAAGAGCTCGGCAGGCCCGGTGTGTTGGCGATAGTGGTTTGTGCCGCTTGTATCACGGTTGGAGGTGGCACCAAGGAGGTGATGGTGCGGAAGTAGATGATGCACGTGGTGTCCATGATGGGTCGACCCAAAAGTTGTCGCCGCCCGCCGATCCGCACTTCACGCCAGCTTTACAAGCAAGATGGAATAAACGAGTGATATTATTATAATCCTTATAGTCTAGAATGGTCTGAATCTCTATTTAATCCACCCGTAAAACGCCAAGCATAGCTTCTTCTCCTCAACAATACCACATCAATCAAGCCCTTTGTAATTCCGATAATATTCTTCAAGAATTTTTTCCTTGTCTTAAGCCTGCAATTTTTGAAGTAATTCACGTTGATAATATGGTGGAACCCAACGAGACGCATAGGTTTTCAAAGCAGCCCAAGTATGGAACAGATATAATCTACAATGTTCACCACCAAACACATGCCTAGTGAAAGCACAAAAAGAAAGAGAACACGCCTCCTCGGATATTGTAAACATGTAAATCGTTGTTCAGTTTTAACTCCCAAGTAAGATATATATCGGAACATATCTACCCTCAAATGGTGGAATATTCAATTTCATTTAGGAGATGGTCATGATCTGCACGAGGGGAGCCCTAATATTGCCATTATTTGCATGTGGAACCGTGGTTGTGGTGCTGGTTTGCACGTAGTTCGATGTTGATCAACCTCATCCTCATAATCGCCGCATACTCATCATCCTCCCACCACCAGCAGCGTGAGGAGCCAAAGAAGCACCAACAGCAGAGCGCGCCCAAATTTTGTCCCGCTCAATAGGAACACGCCGAGCCCCCATACTGATTCGAAGGGGTGTAGTTGTTGTCGCGAGGGCGATAGGGCAGCCCGGGGTGGTTGTGGAAAACGCACAATTCATCAAACTTGCTATCAAGCTTTGTTTCAAACGCCTTCAATGCCATCTATCTTAGAGGCGGGTGTCCCGATTTTCGATGAGATGATAACTATCGAGTGGAGACGATTTTGACGATCCGACACAAACGCACCGACGCGTTAGCAATCGCTAAACCAACTCCAGAGGTTATTGACCACGCCGAGCACAATCAACCCCGACCACGAAGGTCTAGTCCCGCAAGCAATCAAGAACAAGCAAGAATACGATAAAAGCAATCTGAATATTGCGGTATAAATGAAGTATTGATAAATGGGGATCCAGTGTCTTGGTCTGGCGTCACAAAAGGAACGGGTTGCAATGGCTAACTTTTAACTAAACAAATCCCAAGGAAAAGCTACTAGATGGATCTACTTATAAGGAGCAAGGGGTGGTGGCCAAGGAGGGGGAGAACGTCCCAAGGCAGCCTAAAACTAACCCTAGGTCGTACAAGGCCAATGGGCCCAAGTGGAGGTGACGAACACCTTGGACTTGTAGTTTGACTCGGATTCGGTGGCGCCGATTGTTTTGTTATAACTCAACGCCCGGACGATTTAAGGTGATTCCAATTGTGCTGGAAAGGATGAAATCTACTTTCCAAAAAAAAATAATCACCCAATTGAGTCCGTATGAAAAGTTGTTGGGCTTTTGAGTCAGGTATGTCTGGCAGCCGAATCAATCCGAACAGAGACTTGGACTCTATCTTCTGGGCCAAAAGTGACGGAGAGGATTTGAACAGCAAATGAAATCTCTTTCTTCCTTATTTTCATATGGGATTGTACAAATGTCCCAACACCTGCAATTAGACAAAACACAAAAGTGTGTGAAGTATTTTTGTTCGATAACATAAATAGATTATTGAATAGTTTGCACTAGAAATCACCGACAAATATGCATGTATGCAATATTTTTGGTCATATACAAGGTAGTCATGTCCTCATCATCCTCCCTTTTGAAAATAAAGCCCCCCGGCGTCTTAATCAAATGTGGCTAACAAAAGAGACAAGGTGTACATGTTGTATATGTATACGCCATCCATTTTTACTTCCCTTGATTTTGCATATATGACACATGAATAGATGAGTAACTTGATAGTTCATGAAATCTAAAGCCAACAAATTAGCACAAGAACTAGAAGGCATGAAAATATTGCAACTCAGTTTGCAATATAAGGAAGCTCTTATTTATTTCAAAAGATTGACAATGTTCATCATTAAACCATCCCAACATTGGTGAATAAACCTTATTTGAATCAAATTTACATGCTACAACATGCTTAATAAAAACATGCAATGAGTCATTCAAAGAATCATCACCAAGATTAGAGGTCATATCAAAACGAAAACATTGATTCTTTTGCATCAACAGTTAATTCAATGGGTGCACTAAAATTGTTGGTATTTCAGTTGTTTGATCACATGACGATTCATGACAGATCAAGATTCTCTAAAATAGGTGATGTGCCAAATCACTAGGTAACCAACACATGATGCATTCGTTAACTAGGGATGCATCATTCTATGAAGTTATATCATCAATACCTTTACGTACTTGTCGCAGGGCATGATGTGGAGACGAGACAATGCAATACTCTTGAGATGATGTCGACTACAACCGAGGGGGTGGATAGAGGCGGGGTGTCCCGATTTTCGATGTTAAAAATTTGTAACTTTAATCAACAAACCAAAAAAGTACCCAAGGATCCTTTAAACAATCGAAGGAGGTAGAACGCCCCAAGGCACCAAAACAACCCTAGGTCCATCCCAAGCAATAAGAACAAGCCGATATGAAAAAAAATTCAACTGATATTTGTGATTTTGTAAATATTCTAACTTTTTGCCCTTAACAAAAAACCACAATTTTGTTTTGCAATTTGGGGTACTTTTACAAACAATAAGAAAAAGAAAAGATGATTTTTTAAAAAGAGCATTTGGCCCAAGAAGTAGAGTCCAAGCCTACTTCTGGTTCGATTAGCCAATGCCCTATTTATAGGAAATTGGGGACTTTGTTGGAAAAAATATTTTTCCATACAATTGAATATTTGTCCCGTTGATTTCTAGTGCCCAAACCACAAATAATCCAAATGTTAAACCCTACTTCCCATTTTGTGGGTTTTTTATGCCGGGGTTCCCATTTGGTCCCATTCCCATATAAATAGAAAGAGTTTTTATTTGTTTGTTTTAAAAGCCTTCACCGTACTTTTGGCCAAAAGAAAGAGCCAGTCCCCACCTTTATCAATACTATACATACCGCAAACAACTTTTATCAATTCTTGTTGTTTTTTGTTGGGAAAGACCCGGGTTTGATTGGTTCCCTAAAACCTGGAGGGATTGGGAAAACCGCACCAGTCGGAGCAAACCTTCCAAATGTAGTTACTTACTTGGGTTGCTAACAACGTTTAAGTTTTACCCCGGGGGACGTTTCCCCTTTTTGCCACTGCTTTGCATGTGTTTTTCCAAATTGTAGTTATACCTGTTCCGACTTGGGCTTTTGAAAACGCAGCGACGGTTCCACCATATTATCAACGAATTACTTTAAAAATTCCGGCTTGACAAGGAAAAAACTCGGAAGTATTTCGAATTCAAACTCTTGATTGTTGGATTGTTAGGGAATGAAGCTATGCTTCACGTTTTCCTTTGGATTAAAAGAACAACCATTTAGACTATAAGGATTTTAATTTGCTTACCACTTGCTTGTGTGAACTGAATAATCCTGTGATTGGGCCGCTAACTTTTCCATCACCTTATCAGGAAACGGATATTATTCCACGCACCATCACCTTCCTTCGGGCCACCTCCAACCGGATACAAGAAAGAAAACCACCACTATCCGCCAAGAGCACACCGCGGCTGCACAGAGCTCTTCTTCTTCCATGGCCAAAGGCACACAAGGATATTATTTGTCGTCGTAAGGGAAGAGGACATTTTAGAGAATGCAACCCGGGATGATTGCACGAGGATGGTGGGTATGAGTCCGCAGTGACTATGATGAGGAGATTTGGCCTTATTACATGAGGAACACTTGGAGATGCTTCGATCATGAGAACAATACATGGCTGCAAGATGCCGAGGTATGAATGTTTAGTTTCCAACGGTTTTGAGGTGCAGGTTACACAAGCGAGAAAATCGAGGCATAATTTGTTCCATACAAAGGAGTTGTGAAGGAACGTTTATTCGGCCATCATAGATGGAGGGAGCTGCAACAACTTGGCTAGCATGGAGATGGTGGAGAAGTTCTCACCACAAGACCACATCCACATCCTTAAATCCAATGGTTCAACAAAGCGCAAGGTGAAGGTAACACGATGTTCGTGTGCATTTTAGTATCTCTACATATGCTGATTATGTTGATTGTGATGTGGTACCTATGCAAGCATGTTTTGTTACTTGGTAACCGGGCAATTTGATAAAAATTTGAACCATGGTAGAAACAATCAGATACCTTGTTCATAAGGATAAAAATATTACTTTGCTTCCTATGACTCGAGTCCATTTTGAAAGATGATATTAATAGAGCTAATAAAGCAAAACAGGAGAAAAATAAGAGGAAAATCAGATTGTGGAAAAGAATTTGAGCAACACATGAAGCCTTAATAAACCATCTACGTTGCTTCAAATTAAATTGAAAAGTGCATGTTTACTTGCCACCAAATCGAATTGATGAGCTAGATTTTAGCAAATCTATTTGCTATGCTTTTGTGTGCAAAGAGGCATTATTTTCATTCGAGGACGGTTTTCCTCTTTGCCCCTCGCTGTCACTAACATTTTGCAGAGTTCACGACGCTCTTTCCACAAGACGCACACCGGATTACCACCTATTCGAGGGATTGAGCATCAAATTGACTTAATTCCCGGTGCTTCACTACCAAACCGCAGCGCCATACCGCATCAATCCAGAGGAGACGAAGGAGATTATGCGTCAAGTACAAGAGCTTCGACAAAGGTTATATACGTGAATCCCTTAGTCCTTGTGCTGTTCCTATTATTCTAGTGCCGAAAAGGATGGTACATCGCGATGTGTGTTGATTGTAGAGGCATTAATAATATTACTATTCGTTATCGCCATCCTATTCCTAGGCTAGATGATATGCTTGATGAATTGAGTGGCTCTACAATATTCTCCAAAGTTGATTTATGAGTGGATACCATCAAATTCATGAAATTGGGGGATGAATGGAAAACAGCATTTAAAACTAAGTTTGGATTATATGAGTGGTTAGTCATGCCTTTGGGTTAACTAATGCACCTAGTACTTTCATGAGATTAATGAACAAGTTTTACGTGCTTTCATTGGACGATTTGTGGTAGTCTATTTTGATGATATACGATTTATAGCAAATCTTTGGAAGAACATTTGGAACAATTACGGTTGTTTTAATGCTCTACGGATGCACGCTTGTTTGGTAACCTTGGGAAGTGCACCTTTGCACCGACAGATCTTTTCTTGGCTATGTTGTTACTCCACAGGAATTGAAGTTGATAAAGCCAAGATTGAAGCTATTGAGAGTTGGCCGCAGCCCAAAACGGTCACACAAGTGAGGAGTTTCTTGGCCTCGCTGGTTTCTATAGGCGCTTTGAGAGATTTCAGCACCATTGCTGCACCTCTCAATGAGCTTACAAAGAAGGATGTGCCTTTTGTTTGGGGTACCGCACGTGAAGAAGCCTTCACGGTATTGAAAGATAAGTTGACACATGCCCTTTACTCCAACTTCCTGATTTTAATAAGACTTTTGAGCTTGAATGTGATGCTAGTGGAATTGGATTAGAGGTGTGTTATTACAAGATGGCAAACCTGCATACTTTTTCTGAAAAATTGAGTGGGCCTAGTCTGAATTACTCTACTTATGATAAAGAATTATATGCTCTTGTTGACTTTAGAAACATGGCAACATTATTTATGGCCCAAAGAATTTGTTATACATTCTGATCATGAATCTTTGAAACATATTAAAAGTCAAGCTAAACTGAAGTAGACATGCTAAATGGGTTGAATTCATTGAGACTTTCCTTATGTCATTAAACACAAGAAGGGTAAAGAAAATGTTATTGCTGATGCATTGTCTCGCCGCTATACTATGCTTTCACAACTTGACTTCAAAATATTTGGTTTGGAGACCATCAAAGATCAATATGTGCATGATGCTGATTTTAAAGATGTATTGCAGAATTGTAAAGAAGGAAGAACATGGAACAAGTTTGTCGTTAATGATGGATTTGTGTTCCGGCTAACAAGCTATGCATTCCAGCTAGCCTCGCTCGCTTTTGTTGTTGCAGGAGGCGCATGGAGGAGGACTAATGGGACAACACACAAAGCTATGGCCAGGTTAGCTCTTTACCGCATTTGAGGGTAGATTTAATCCTGCTATTTATCTAGCTTGGGAGCTTAGTAGAACAAGTTTTTAGTCAACATGTTTTTCCGAACTTGAGCGTATGAGCTGCCACTAGAGCATTTACTGGTTTTGCTTCGCTTGGTGGAGTGTGCATTGTAAGAAAACATTGATAACCAACCCACAACTTGGAAAGATTTGAAAGATGTAATGAGAAAACAGTTTTTCCCTCCCATTATCGTATGTGAATTGCTTCGCAAATTTGAACAATTTAAACAAGGCAATAACACTGTTCATACTTACTACCAAGAGTTCAAATCTTATATGCATCATTGTGACATAGAAGAACTGAGGATGATACAATGAATAGATTTTTGATGGTTTGAACCATGATATTCGTGCAAGATTTCAGTATATTCCTCGCATTACACGGTATGTATGTTCGTGTTTGTACCTTTGAGAGACATTACAGGAGGATGCATTGGGTGACTACAACAACTATTTCCAGTTCATGCTCACCACCGCCGGTTGGTTCCTCCTCCATGCACCTACTAGAGCAGCCCCACCTCGATTGTGAGCGCGACATCATCTCAAGAGTATGGTGCATTGTCTACGTACTACATCGCCCACGCCTTTATGCACAAGGTAACAGTAAAGGTATTGATGATATAACTTCACATGAGAATGATGCATCCCAGTTAACTTGAATGCATCATGTTGTTGAGTTACCTGGTGATTTGAGCACAACACCTATTTTAGAGAATCTTGATACTGTCATGAATGTGTCATGTGATCAAACAACTGAAATACCAACAATTTTGAGTGCACCCATTGAATTAACTGTTGATGCAAAAGAATCAATGTTTAATCGTTTTGATATGACCTCTAATCTTGGTGATGATTCGTGTCGAATGACTCATTGCATGTTTGCTTATTTAAGCATATTGTAGCATGTAAATTTGATGCAAGTAAGGTTTATTCACCAATGTTGGGATGGTTTAATGAAGAACATTGTCAATCTTTTGAAATAAATAAGAGCTTCACTTACATGTGCAAACTGAGTTGCAATATTTTCATGCCTTCTAGTTCTTGTGCTAATTTGTTGGCTTTAGATTTTATGAACTATGCAAGTTACTCATCTATTCATGTGTCATATATGCAAAAATCAAGGGAAGTAAAATGGATGACATATACACATATACAACACACCTTGTCTCTTTGTTAGCCACATTTCAGATTAAGCAACGAGGACTCGGCTTTATTTTCTAAAAGGAGGATGATGAGGACATGAGTACCTTGTATATGACCAAAAATATTGCATACATGCATATTTGTCAGGTGATTTCTAGTGCAAACTATTCAATAATCTATTTATGTTATCCAGAACAAAAATACTTCACACACTTTTGTGTTTTGTCTAATTGCAGGTGTATGGGACATTTGTACAATCCACATATGAAGATAAGGAAGAAAGAGATGTTTATTTGCTGTCAAAAAGTCCTCTCGTCACTTTTGGCCCAAGAGAAGATAGAGTCCAAGTCTCACGTTCTGATTCAGATTCGGACTGCACAGACATACCTGACTAAAACGCCAACAACTATTTCATACGGACTCGAATTGGTGATTCTTTTTGTTGGAAAGAAGATTTCATGCTCTTTCCAGTACAATTGAATCACCTAAAATCCGTCCGAGCGTTGAGTTGTGGACAAAACAATCTGATGCTGCACCAGAATCCGAGTCAACCACAAGTCCAAAGGTGTTACGTCACCTCCACTTGGGCCCATTGGCCTTGTACGACCTAGGGTTAGTTTTAGGCTGCCTTGGGACGTCCTCCCACCTCCTTGGCCGCCACCCCTTGCCCTATATAAATAGATCCATCTAGTAGCTTTCCTTGGGATTTGTTTAGTTAAAGTTAGCCATTGCAACTTCGTACTGCTTGTCCAACGACCAGACCAAGACCGCTTACGGATCCCCACCTTTATCAACTTCATACATACCGCAATATTCAGATTGCTTTATCATATTCTTGCTTGTTCTTCGATTGCTTGCAGGAATAGACCTTCGTGGTGTTGATTGTGCTCCGGCGTCAATAACCTCTCGGAGTTGGTTTAGCGATTGCTAAGGCGCAACATCGCACGTTTGTAGTCGGATCGTCAAAGTCGTCTCCACCAAATCGATAGTTATCATCTCATCGAAGATCGGGACACCCCGCCTATCAAGTGGTATCAGTTTTCAGGTTGCTCGGTGAGAATTTCCAGTTTTCCCTAGATTAGATTTATTTTCTTACCTATTGTCCAAGAAAAAGCCATAAAAATAGTTAGATCTATTCACCCTTTGTCCAAGCCACTTGAGCCTTTGCAATTTTCTTTTCATTGGTTGCATTATTGAATTATCGGTTGCATCGCCGTGTTGAGTTGCTGGTCTTAGTGTCTAGTTCCTTTAGAGTTTCGAGTTCTGTTCACATTAGTCACGCCGCCGCTGCATCATTATGCCTTCCGTTGTCCACCATCCCATCTATTAATTTCACCACGTTACGCGCTGTTCATTGTCATAATCATAGTTGAGGTCATTCACATCTTCGCCAGATCCAATCGCATCTTATCTAGTTTGTCTTGGAAAGAGGAAAAAAGAGAAAAAAAGAAAAAAAAAAAGAGAAAAAAAGGAAAAAGGAAAGAAAAAGAAAAAGAGAGAAAAAAGAAAAAAGTGTGAGGAAAAAAGAGAGAAGAAAAATCGGATCTATCTAGAATCAATCTGTACCTGAATTCGGATTGAATCTGTTTTATGACTGTTCAGTAAAACAGGTGTATTTTCCTCATAATGAAGTCCGTTTGACCCGTGAGTACTCAAATTAAGCTAGCGACGAGCCGCATCTAAATAGTTGCAGAAGCTAGTTCAATATTTGACACCTCAAAATCGGCTTCTAAATAGGTCTTTTGCCCTCTGAAGTTCGTGAACACAGCTTGTTCCAATTTTTCGCCAGTTTAGAATTCTTTGACCCTCATATCAACTCGGAATTGAGTGATTCTTTTGCATTGGAAAGCTTGAGTTAGTAGCATTTTGAAAGAATTTATTAGAAAATTGGCTCAAACCTTTCAAGAGGAAAGTTGAGAGAGAGTTGTTGTATGTCCTGCTTGGTAGTTGTTTTCATCATTATCTTCACTACTTGTGATCTTCACTTATATCTTGGTCAAGAGCTACTTAGTAACCTTCATTGATACTAGTTGTGTACGCCGTGACCTCATTAGTGTTCTAGGCTCGCGCCTCTAGTCCGGTCAGCCTAGGACCAGCAGTGCCAATGAGCGCTATTCAACATTGCATCTCTGAATTGATTATTGCTAATCTTTTGCTACCATATAGCCAACCCAGCTCCACATATTTCTACACCGTGTATATGTATGTTCCCTGGCAATCGCTTACAATCTTAGTTATTTGACATCGCTGGTTGCCTGTCACCACCCGCCGCATGGTAAGAACTTGTAAGATATTGATATTTGCTTTACTGTGAGCACTTTACAACCACATCCTAGTAGTTCAGGAACATTATTCTGGAATTTTGTTTCTTGTTTCTACTAATCATGACAGGTTCGGAGATAGTTCTTGGACGACGGACACATCTTCACCATCACGAAAGATCGGACACCCCGCCTCTATCAGTGGAGGTGACGAACACCTTTGGACTTGTAGTTTGACTCGGATTCTGGTGCAGCGTCAGATTGTTTCGTCTATAACTCAACGGTCCGGACGGATTTAAGGTGATTCCAACTGTGCTGGAAAGAGCACGAAATCTACTTTCCAACAAAAAAGAATCACCCAATCGGAGTCCGTATGAAAATGTTGTTGACGTTTTGAGTCAGGTGTGTCTCAGCAGTCCGAATCTGAATCAGAACGTGACAGACTTGGACTATCCTCTTGGCCCAAAAGTGACGTGAGAAGACTTTTGAACAGCACCTAAACTTCTCCTTTCCCTTATCTTCATATGTGGATTGTACAAATGTCCCATACACCTGCAATTAGACAAAACATAAAAGTATGTGAAGTATTTTTGTTCTGGATAACATAAATATATTATTGAATAGTTTGCACTAGAAATCACCTGACAAATATGCATGTATGCAATATTTTTGGTCTTATCCAAGGTAGTCATGTCCTCATCATCCTCCCCTTCTTGAAAACAAAGCCGTCTCTCGCTTGCTTAATCTGAAATGTGGCTAACAAAAGAGACAAAGTGTACATGTTGTATATGTATACGCCATCCATTTTACTTCCTTGATTTTTGCTTATATGACACATGAATAGATGAGTAACTTGCATAGTTCATAAAATCTAAAGCCAACAAATTAGCACAAGAACTGGAAGGCATGAAAATATTGCAACTCAGTTTGCACATATAAGTGAAGCTCTTATTTATTTCAAAAGATTGACAATGTTCATCATTAAACCATCCCAACATTGGTGAATAAACCTTATTTGAATCAAATTTACATGCTACAACATGCTTAGATAAGCAACATGCAATGAGTCATTCGATACAGAATCATCACCAAGATTAGAGGTCATATCAAAATGATTAAACATTGATTCTTTTGCATCAATAGTTAATTCAATGGGTGCACTCAAAATTGTTGGTATTTCAGTTGTTTGATCACACGACGCATTCATGACAGTTTTAAGATTCTCTAAAATAGGTGATGTGCTCAAATCACTGTAACTCAACACATGATGCATTCAAGTTAACTAGGGATGCATCATTCTCATGAAGTTAAATCATCAATACCTTTATCATACCTTTGTCGCAAAGAGGTAGCTGATGTAGGCAGACGTAGACAATGCACCATGCTCTTGAGATGATGCCGCTCACAATCCGAGGTGGGGCTGCTCTAGTAGGTAACGATGGAGGAACCCAATGCATCCTCCCATTCTGCTCTCAAAGGTACAAGCACGAACATACATACCAAGAATGCAACGAGGAATATACTGAAATCTTTCCTGAATATCATGGTTCAAACCACCAAAAATCTATTCATTGTATCATCCTTAGATTCTTCTATGTCACAATGATGCATATAAGATTTGAACTCTTGTAGTAAGCATGAACAGTGTTGTTGCTTTGTTTAAATTGTTCAAATTTATGTAATTCACTTACGATAGTAAGGAGGGAAAACTGTTTTCTCATTACATCTTTCAAATCTTTCCAAGTTGTGGGTTGGTTATCAATTTTTTCTTACAATGCACACTCCACCAAATGAAAAAAACCAGTAAATACTCAAGTGGCAGCTCGATCGCTCAAGTTCGAAAAACATGCTGACTAAAAACTTCTTCTACTTCAAGCTCCCAATCTAGATAAATAGCAGGATTAAATCACCTCAAATGACGGTAAAGAGCTAACCTGGCCATGTGCTTGTGTGTGTGTTGTCCCAACTCGTGATGGTGAAGATGTTCGCTGTCCAAGAACTTCTATCCGAACCCTGTCATGATTAGTAGAAACAAGAAACAAAATTCGAGAATAATGTTCCTAGAACTACTAGGATGTGGTTGTAAAGTGCTCAAAGAAAGCAAATATCAATATCTTACAAGTTCTTACCATGCGCAGGTGGTGACAGCAACCATGTGTCAAATAACTCAAGATTGTGTAAAGCGATTGCTGGAACTACATATACACGGTGTAGAAATATGTGGAGGGTTGGCTATATATGGTAGCAAAAGATTAGCAATAATCAATTCAGAGATGCAATGTTGAATAAACGCCAACGACGGTACTTGTTGGTCCTAGGCTAGACCGACTAGAGACGCGAGCCAGAACACTAATGAGGTCAGCAAGCACAACTAGCATCAATGAAGGATACTAAGTAGCTCTTGACAGCAAGATAGAAGTGAAGATCACAACGGAGTGAAGATAATGATAAACAACTACCAAGGGATATACAACAACTCTCTTCAACTTTCCTCTTGAAAAGTTTGAGCCAATTTTATGATAAATTCTTTCAAAGAATGCTACTAACTCAAGTTTTCCAATGCGAAAAGAATCACCAATTCGAGTTGATATGAGGAGTCAAAGAATTCTAAAACTGGCCTGAAATAGTGGAGCAAGCTGTGTTCACGAACTTCGGAGGGCAAAAAGACCTATTTAGAAGCCGATTTTGAGGTGTCAAATATTGAACTAGCATCTGCAACTATTTAGATGCGGCTCGTCGCTAGCTTCAATTTGAGTACTCACGGAGCTAAAACGGACTTCAGATGAGGAAGATACACCTGTTTTACTGAACAGTACACAAAACCGATTCCAATCCGAATTCAGTACGAGATTGATTCTAGATAGATCCGATTTTTTTCTTCTTTTTTTCCTCACACTTTTTTTTTCTTTTTCTTCTTTTTTTTTTCTTCTTTTTTTCTTTTTTCTTTTTTTCTCCTTCCAAGACAAACTAGATAAGATGCAGATTGGATCAAGCAAGATGTGAATGACCTCAACTATGATTATGACAATGAACAGCCAGAGCACGTGGTGGAAATTAATAGATGGGATGCTGCAGCGGAAAGGATAATGATGCAGCGCGCGTGATTAATGTGAACGAACTCAAACTCTAAAGGAACTAGACACTAAGACCAGCAACCATACTTGACGATGCAACCGATAATTCAACTATGCAAGCAACGAATAGAAAATTGCAAAGGCTCAGACTGGCTTGGATAAAGGATGAACAGATCTAACTTTTTTATGGCTTTTTCGTGGACTGTAGGTATGAATGACAGATGCGATCTAAACTATGAAAAACGTAAAATCTCACCGAGCAACCTGAAAACTGATACCACTTGATAGAGGCGGGTGTCCCGATCTTTCGATGAGATGATAACTATCGATTTGGTGGAGACGACTTTGACGATCCAACTACAAACGGCACGACGCTGCGCCTTAGCAATCGCTAAACCAACTCCGAGAGGTTATTGACCACGCCGAGCACAATCAACCTGACCACGAAGGTCTATTCTCGCAAGCAATCAAGAACAAGCAAGAATATGATAAAATCAATCTGAATATTATGAGTATGTATGAAGTATTGATAAAGGTGGGGATCCGTAAGCGTCTTGGTCTGGTCGTTGGACACAAACGGCACACGGTTGCAATGGCTAACTTTAACTAAACAAATCCCAAGGAAAAGCTACTAGATGGATCTACTTATATAGGAGCAAGGTGGCGCAAGGAGGTGGAGAACGTCCCAAGGCAGCCTAAAACTAACCCTAGGTCGTACAAGGCCAATGGGCCCAAGTGGAGGTGACGAACACCTTTGGACTTGTAATTTGACTCGGATTCTGGTGTAGCGTCAGATTGTTTCGTCTATAACTCAACGCCCGGACGGCTTTTTAAGGTGATTCCAACTGTCTGGAAAGAGCATGAATATACAAGATGCCACTTCATAAATTTCGTCCAGAGGCTATTCTAGGTGCCGCACACTTATTATTGGGCCGCACCCATGTAATTTCGAAATACATAGTATAGGCTATTTTAGAGTCCATATGTGGGGAAACAAGAGATAGGGTTAGTTTCGACCCTACCAAGGGCCACGAAATTCACCCCCTTCCTCCATATACAGCCCTTAGGGCACCGCTTAGACTTTGGGTTTTGTTTAGATCAAAAGTTCGCCATAGCTGCAACTTCGGTACTTCGCTTGTGTTCAACGACCTGATAAAGGCGCCAGTAACCCCACCTTGATCAATAAAGCTTATCTTATATTCGCAATATCCAGATTGCAATCTCAGTTTCTTGCTTGTTCTTCGCTTGCTCGCAGGAAATAGACCTCGGTCGTTGATTGTGCCCAGCTGGTCAATAACCTCTGGAGTTGGTTTAGCGATTATGCATATGACGCCCTCGCACGCCGTAGTCGGATCGCCAAAGTCGACTTCCACCAAAGCGTAAATCCACCATCTCATCGAAGACGGACACCTCCTCTATCATCTATAGGAGATATCGCTTCCACATATATATTGATCGATGCCAGAATGCCCTTTGTTCTTGGCTTATGCGATGAGTTACAAAGATGATGAGGACATCAATACCATTGTTACACCCACAACCCCCATCATACATATACGGACCAATTACTAGAACAAGACGCCAATTAAATTACCGTGTACTTTCGCTTGGTAATGATTCTATGAGAATATGATGCTGCCTAAATTGGATACATTTGTTTTGCTTTCAAATGAAGGGCCTAGCTTGGAGAAGGATGAACATTGAGCAAGAACGCGCATGGAGTTGATGGCATGCTAGGGGATCAAGAACGGAGTTGTGATGATTTCAAGACTTTGAAGCCACCATAAGGAGTGCATGAAGCCTGGACGAAATATACAAGATGCCACTTCATAATATTCGCCCATAGGCTATTCTATGCTATTACCTTATTATTGGGACAGCCCATGTAATTTCGAAATACTTAAGTATAGGCTATTTTAGAGTCCGATGTGTGGGGAAACAAGAGTTAGTTGGTTTCGGACCCCATCCTCAAGGGCCACGAAATTCTCCTCTTTTCCCCATATACAAAGCCCTTAGGGCTGCTTAGACTTTGGGTTTGTTTAGATTAAAAGTTCGCCATAGCTGCAACTTCGCTGACTTCGCTTGTGTTCAACCACTGCATAAAGGCGCCACAGTAACCCCACCTTGATCAATAAAGCTTATCTTATATTCGCAATATCCGATTGCAATCCAGCTTTTGCTTGATCTTCGCTTGCTCGCAGGAAACACCGTGGTCGTTGATCGTGTCTGCCGGGTCAATAACCTCTCGAGTTGGTTTAGCGTTATTGTTAAGGCCGACGCCCTCGACGCTCAGTAGTCGATCGTCAAAGTCGACTTCCACCAAAGCGTAAATCCACCATCTCATCGAAAGACGGACACCTTTGCCTCTATCAAGTGGTATCAGATTTCGTGTTGTTTTGTGAGATTTTACAGTTGTAGTTTAGATCGAGTCTGTTCTTCATACTACAGTCCACTTAAAAGCCACAAAAAATTAGGGTTAGTTCATCATATCCCAACCAATCTGAGCCTTTTGCATAATCTTCTCTCGATTTGCGTTGTTGAATTGCGGTTGCATCGCCGTGTCTAGTTGCCGGTCCGAGAGTCTAGTCTTTTAGAGTTTCGAAGTTCTCGTCATAAGTTGTCACGCCAGCCGCACCATCATCATCGCCTCGCCATCTACCACCACCGCTTATCCGCCACCGCTCAATCAGATCCATATACCACCACCGCTATCATATACCACCACCGCCATATCCTACCACCATATCCACCACCAACCGAGTTCCTGCATATTAGGTTTGTTTTCGATCCAACTAATTTCCGATTCGTGTTTCCTCGCCTGAGTAGGTTTCGATTCCAGCAATCTTTTGCCGTCTGTAGAAGAGTCCGAAACCACCTCGCTTAGGCCCAAAATTTTCAAAAACGCACGGACAAAAATTTCCGCTATCCTATTTTTAGGTGTTTATTGAGCTGAGCTTGTTGCTATAGAAAGTTTTTGACCTGCTTCCAGTTTTTGGGTCCGCAACAAAAAAAAAAATTGGTCGAAAAATTTTGAGGCCATCCCGCCAGTTTGACTCCGGAAGAGTTTTGAGACACTCGCCATTATAGTGATTTTTCAGAAAAAAAAGTGAAAAAAATTCAAAGTGTGTTTTTTCCTTGTTTACGTGCGCTCGTGATTTTGTTAGTGTTCTAGGCTCTTGTCTCTAGCACGGTCCAGCCTAGGACCAAACAAGACTGCTGCTGAGCGCTTATTCAACTTTGCATCTCCGAATTGATTATTGTCAATTTTTGCTACCATATTATAAGCCTTCCCAGCTCCACACATACATCTACGCTCATGCTTGATTCTCCTTGGTAATCGCTATATCCAAGCTTTGAGAGTTTTGACTACAACGGTTGCCGATCACCGCTGCCGGGTAAGAACTGTAAGAATTTGAGATTTGCTTGACGGATTTGACTGTCCACCACACCACCACCACCACTTCCTAGTAGTCTCAGAGGATCATATTCTAGTGTGTTTCTATTGCTGCTAACCATGGCAGGATCACGTCGATGAGACTGATTGGGAGAACCCGATTTAACAAAATACTACATGATAAGTTTCAAAGAATGATGATTGGACAGCAAGATGTGCTAAACAGATTTGACGAGGCCATGGAGAATATAGATGGCATTGAGAAGACGCTTGAAACAAAGCTTGATAGCAAGTTTGATGAATTGTCGCTGCTTTCCACATCCACCGCCGCTGCACCTATCGCACCTCTACAACGACAACAACTACGCCCTTCCGAATCAAGATGGACGAGCTCAGCGTGTTCCTATTGAGCCAGACAAAATTCTGCACCACTGCCATCGCTGTTGGTGCTTCTTTGGCTCCGCATCGCTGGTACCGACGAGGATGATTATGTGGGAGATTACGAGGATGAGGTTAATCAACATCGAACTACGCGCAACCACCAAAGACCACAACCACCAGGTCGCCCACATGCAAATAATGGCAATGTTAGGGCTCCCTCAAAAGTAGATCATGACCATCTCCCTAAACTGAAATTGAATATTCCACCATTTGAGGGTAGATATGTTCTATATATATCTTACTTGGGAGTTAAAAATCGAACAACGATTTATATGTTTACAATATCCCGAGGAGAGACGTGTTCCCGCTGTTGTTTGTGCTTTCACCAGCTTTGCATGTGTTTGGTGGTCCTAACATTGTAGATTATATCCTGCTCCAGCTACTTGGGCTGCTTTGAAAACTGCTATGCGCATCTGGGTTCCACCATATTATCAACGTGAATTGCTTCAAAAATTGCAGCGCTAAGACAAGGAAAATTTTGTTGAAGAATATTATCGAATTACAAACCGCTTGATTAGATGTGGTATTGTTGAGGAGAATGAAGCTATGCTTGCACGCTTTCCGGGTGGATTAAATAGAGAGATCGCACCATTCTAGACTATAAGGATTATAATAATATCACCTGCTTATTCCATCTTGCTTGTAAAGCTGAACGTGAAGTGCAGGATCGATGCATTGGCGCCGACTAACTTTTCTGCAGGTCGACCTTCATCATGGACACCACGGCATCATCTACTTCCACACGCTCGCTACACCGCACCTCCATGGTGCCACCTCCAACCGTGATACACAAAGCAGTGCACCACCACCACTATCTGCCAAGAGCACACCTGCCGGACCAAGACAAAGCTTTTCTTCTTCCATGGCGCCAACAGGCACACAAGTGATATTATTTGTCGCTGTAGGGAAGAGGACATTTTATGCAGAGAATGCAAATCTCAGCGCAGGATGATTGCACCGAGGATGGTGGGTATGAGTCCGCTAGTGACTATGATGAGGAGACTTTGGCTCTTATTACACATGAGGAACACGGAGATGATTCGATCATGAGACACAATACATGGCTGTCAAGATGCCGACAGGTATGAATGTTTAGTTGCTCAACGTGTTTTGAGTGTGCAGGTTACACAAGTTGAGCAAAATCAGAGGCATAATTTGTTCCATAAAAAGGAGTTGTGAAGGAACGCTCTATTCGCTGGCCATCATAGATGGAGGGAGCTGCAACAACTTGGCTAGCATGGAGATGGTGGAGAAGTTTCTCACCACAAGACCACATCCACATCCTTACTACATTCAATGGTTCAACAACATGCAAGGTTAAGGTAACACGCATCGCTCGTGTGCATTTTAGTATCTCTACATATGTTGATTATGTTGATTGTGATGTGGTACCTATGCAAGCATGTTCCTTATTACTTGGTAGACCATGGCAATTTGATAAAATTTGTACACCATGGTAGAAACAATCAGATACTCTTGTTCATAAGGATAAAATATTACTTTTCCTATGACTCTGAGTCCATTTTGAAAGATGATATTAATAGAGCAAATAAAGCAAAACAGAGAAAATAAGAGTGAAAATCAGATTGTGGCAAAGAATTTGAGCAACATATGAAGCCTAATATTAAACCATCTAGTGTTGCTTCTCAAATTAAATTGAAAAGTGCATGTTTACTTGCCACTAAATCGATATTGATGAGCTAGATTTTAGCAAATCTGTTTGCTATGCTTTTGTGCAAAGAGGCATTATTTTCATTCGAGGACGTGTTTCTTCTTTGCCTCCTCGTCACTAACATTTTGCAGAGTTCTCGACGCCTTTCCACAAGACGCACACCGGATTACCTATTCGTGGGATTGAGCATCGATTGACTTAATTCCCTGCTTCATCGCCAAACCGCACCATACCGCACTAATCCAGAGGAGACGGAGATTATGTCAGTACAAGAGCTTCTCGACAAAGGTTATATACGCCAATCCCTTAGTCCTTGTGATGTTCCTATTATTCTAGTGCCAAAAAGGATGGTACGCGTATGTGTGTTGATTGTAGAGGCATTAATAATATTACTATTCGTTATCGCCATCCTATTCCTAGGCTAGATGATATGCTTGATGAATTGAGTGGCTCTACAATATTCTCCAAAGTTGATTTATGAGGATACCATCAAATTCGATGAAATTGGGGGATGAATGGAAAACATCATTTAAAACTAAGTTTGGATTATATGAGTGGTTAGTCATGCATTTGGGTTAACTAATGCACCTAGTACTTTCATGAGATTAATGAACGAAGTTTTACGTGCTTTCATTGACGATTTGTGGTAGTTTATTTTGATGACATATTGATTTATAGCGATCTTTCGAGAACATTTGGAACATTTACGGTTGTTTTTATTGCTCACGTGATGCACGCTTGTTTGGTAACCTTGGGAAGTGCACCTTTGCACCGAATTTAGTGTCTTTTCTTGGCTATGTTGTTACTCCACAGGAATTGAAGTTGATAAAGCCAAGATTGAAGCTATTGAGAGTTGGCCGCAGCCCAAACGGTCACACAAGTGAGGAGTTTTCTTGGCCTCGCCGATTTATAGGCGCTTTGTGAGATATTTCAGCACCATTGCTGCACCTCTCAATGAGCTTACAAAGAAGGATGTGCTTTTGTTTGGGGTAATGTACGAAGAAGCTTCACGTGTTGAAAGATAAGTTGACACATGCCCTTTACTCCAACTTCCCGATTTTAATAAGACTTTGAGCTTGAATGTGATGCTAGTGGAATTGGATTAGAGGTGTGTTATTACAAGATGTCAAACCTGTTGTATACTTTTCCTAAAAATTGAGGGCCTAGTCTGAATTATTCTACTTATGATAAAGAATTATATGCTCTTGTTCGGACTTTAGAAACATGGCAACATTATTTATGGCCCAAAGAATTTGTTATACATTCTGATCATGAATCTTTGAAACATATTAAAAGTCAAGCTAAACTGAATCGAGACATGCTAAATGGGTTGAATTCATTGAGACTTTCCCTTATGTCATTAAACACAAGTAAAGAAAATGTTATTGTCGATGCATTGTCTCGTTATACTATGCTTTCACAACTTGACTTCAAAATATTTGGTTTGGAGACCATCAAAGATCAATATGTGCATGATGCTGATTTTAAAGATGTATTGCAGAATAAAGAAGGAAGAACATGGAACAAGTTTGTCGTTAATGATGGATTTGTGTTCTGTATAATGCTATGCATTCCAGCTAGCTCCGCTCGTTTTTGTTGTTGCAGGAGGCGATGGAGGAGGACTAATGGGACACTTTGGCGTGAAGAAGACGGAGGACGATTTACACATTTCTTTTGGCCAAAGATGACGGATGTTGAGCGCTTATTATTTCCGCTGCACTACATGTCAAAAAGCTAAGTCACGCACTCAATCCTCATGGTTTATATATGCTTTGCTCGCACTCTAGTGTTCCTTGGGAGGATATATCTATGGACTTTGTTTTAGGTTTACCTAGAACAAAGAAGGGGGATAGCATTTGTTGTCGTGGATTGATTCTCAAAATGGCGCACTTTATACCATGTCATAAAATATGATGCTGTTAATGTTGCTGATTTGTTCTTTCGTGAAATTATTCGCTTGCATGTGTGCCAAATACTATTGTTTCAGATCGTGATACTAAATTTCTTAGCCACTTTTGAGATGTTTATGGGCTAAGTTGGGGACTAAACTGCTTTTAGTACTACTTGTCACCCCCAAACCGATGGATAAACTCAAGTAGTCAATAGAACATTGTCTACTATGCTTAGGGCTGTTCTAAAGAATAATAAGAAATGTGGGAGGAATGCTTGCCTCATATTGAATTTGCTTATAATCGCTCATTGCATTCTACTACTAAGATGTGCCCTTTAGTTGTGTATGGTTTTACCGTGCACCTATTGATTTGTCGTCGCTCCATCTTCGGAGAAGGTTAATTTTGATGCTAAAGAACGTATGAATTGATTTTAAAATGCATGAGTTAACTAAGGAAAACATTGAGCGATGAATGCTAAATATAAACTTGCGGAGATAAGGGTAGAAAACATGTTGTGTTTGCACCGAGATCTTGTTTGGTTACATTTATGTATGATAGATTTTGATGCAAATCAAAACTAATGCCACGCGGTTGCTGGTCCTTTAAGGTGTTGGAGAAAATAAATGATAATGCATATAAACTTGAGCTGCCTGCAGATTTTGGGGTTAGTCCCACTTTAACATTGCAGATTTGAAGCCTTATTTGGGTGAGGAAGATGAGCTCACGAGGACTACTTCATTTCAAGAAGGGAGGATGATGAGACATCAATACCATTGTTACACCCACAGCCCCCATCGTTACATATATGGGACCAATTACTAGAGCTCGCAAGAATTGTGCTGGAAAGCGCATGAAATCTACTTTCCAACAAAAAAGAATCACCCAATTGGAGTCCGTATGAAAAGTTGTTGGCGTTTTGAGTCAGGTATGTCTGTGCAGTCCGAATCTGAATCCAGAACGTGAGAGACTTGGACTCTATCTTCTCTTGGGCCAAAAGTGACGTGAGAGGACTTTTTGAACAGCAAATGAACATCTCTTTCTTCCTTATTTTCATATGTGGATTGTACAAATGTCCCATACACCTGCAATTAGACAAAACACAAAAGTGTGTGAAGTATTTTTGTTCTGGATAACATAAATAGATTATTGAATAGTTTGCACTAGAAATCACCTGACAAATATGCATGTATGCAATATTTTTGGTCATATACAAGGTAGTCATGTCCTCATCATACCTTCTCCATGGCCTCGTCAAATCTGTTTAGCACGTCTTGCACCTGTCCAATCATCATTTGCTGAAACTTATCATGTAGTTGTTTGTTCGTCAGGTTCTCCCAATCAGTCTCGTCGGCTTGTGATCCTGCCATGGTTAGCAGCAATAGAAACACACAAGAATATGATCCTACAGACTACTAGGAAGTGGTGGTGGTGGTGGACAGTCACAACCACAAGCAAATCTCAAATTTTACCAGTTCTACCCAGCAGAAGGCGGTGATCGCAACCGCTAGAAGTCAAACTCTCAAAGCTTGGCTATAGCGATTACCAGGGAGAATCAAACGACGACGAGATGTATGTGGAGCTAGGAAGGCTTATAATATGGTAGCAAAAAGGTCAGAATAATCAATTCAGAGATGCAAAGTTGAATAAACGCCAACGATGGTATCAGGTTCGCCCTAGGCTAGACCGTATAGAGACGCGAGCCTAGAACACTAACAAAATCACGGCGCTGCACGTAAACAAGGGAGGAGCACACGCTGAATTTTTTTTTTGCGCTGCTTTTTTTTGCGAAAATCACTATAATGGCGAAAGTGTCTCAAAACTCTTCCCAGGTCAAACTGATAGGATGGCACGAAATTTTTCGACTAATTTTTTTTTTTCGATCACCGACCCAAAAACCGAAACGGGTCAAAAAACTTTCTATAACGGCGATCGCCTCAATACGCTTAGAAACACCTAAAATAGGATAGCCAGAAATTTTTTGTCCCGCATGCTTTTGGAAAATTTTGGCCTAAACGGAGGGTGGTTTCCGACTTTTTTTTGAAACCAACCTCTTCTACGGACGGCAAAAGATTGCTGAATCCAAACCTACTCGCATAAGGAAACACGAATCGAAATTAGATGGATCCCAAAACAAATCTAATATGCAAGGAACTCGGATTGGTGGTGGATATATGGTGGTGGTATATGGCAACGGTGGTGGTATATGGCAGCGTGGTGGTATATGGATATGGATTCAAGCGGTGGTGGATAAGCGGTGGTGGTAGATGGCGTATGATGATAATAAAGCGGCGCGGCGTGACAACTTATGACCGTAACTCAAACTCTAAAAGACTAGACTCTAAGACCAGCAACTAGACACGACGATGCAACCGCAAATTCAACAACGCAAATACGTAAAAGATTATGCAAAGGCTCGATTGGTTCGGATATGATGACCTAACCCTAATTTTTTTGGCTTTTTCGTGGACTGTAGGTATGAAGAACAGACTCGATCTAAACTACGAAAATCAGAAAATCTCACCGAGCAACCTGAAATCTGATACCACTTGATAGAGGCAAAGGTGTCCCGATTTCGATGAGATGGTGGATTTCGCTGGTGGAGGTCGATTTGACGATCCGACCACGAAGCGCATGAAAGTACGCCGCTACTTTAGCAATCGCTAAACCAACTCCGAGAGGTTATTGACCACACCGAGCACGATCAACCCGACCACGAGGGTCTATTTTCGCGAGCAAACGAAGAACAAGCAAGAAACCGAGATGGCAACTGGATATTGCGAATATAAGATGAAAGCTTTATTGATCAAGGTGGGGTTCTGTGACGCTTTGTCCGGTCGCTGAACACAAACGGCACGCCGGTTGCAGCTATGGCGTAACTTTTGATCTAAACAAAATCCAAAGTCTAAACGGTGCCCTAAGGGCTGTATATATGGAGGAAGAGGGGAGAATTTCGTGGCCCTTGGTGGAGGGGTCCAAACTAACCCTATCTCTTGTTTCCCCACACATACGGACTCTAAAAATAGCCTATACTAATGTATTTCGAAATTACATGGGCCTGGCTCAATAATAAGGTGACGCAAGCACCTAGAATAGCCTCTCGACGAAATTTATGAAGTGGCATCTTGTATATTTCATCCAAGGCTTCATGCACTCATTATGGTGGCTTAAAAGTCCTGAAATCATCACTTGTAACTCCATTCTTGTCCTCTCATGCATGCCATCATCTCCATGCTTGTTCTTGCTCCAATGTTCATCCTTCTCCGCTAGGCCCTTCATTTGTAAGCAAAACAAATGTATCCAATTTAGGCAGCATCATATTCTCATGAACATTAGAATCATTACCAAGAAACAAAAGTACCTGGTAATTTAGTTGGCGTGCGCGAGCTCTAGTAATTGGCCCAGTATGTATAGCAGCAGGGGCTGTGGGTGTAACAATGGTATTGATGTCCTCATCATATACGCCACCACATATCCGCCGCCATCACGCCCATCCGAGTCCACCTGCAACATATATCCGCCACCAGTCCGAGTTCCACCAGATTCATCTCCGCCACCAGTCCGAGTTCCACCAGACTCATCTCCGCCACCAACCGAAGTTCCACCAGATTCATCTCCGCCACTAGTCCTAGTCCGAGTCCAAGAATTGTTGCACTGTTTCGATTTCCAGATCACGCGACATCCGAAGTCGTGACAAAGAGAGGACTCCCAACTTCCAAGCCATCCGCAGAAGAAAAATAGTTCCAAATCGAAAATTCGGCTAGGCAGTTTTAGACCATTTGTAGACTTTTTCCAAAAAATTTGTTATGAGCAAAAAAAAAGAGGAAAAAAGTGTAAAAAAGGAAAAAAGAGAAAAAATTCAGAGTGTGCTCCTCCCTTGTTTACGCAGCAGCCGTGATTTTGTTAGTGTTCTAGGCTCGCCTCTAGCACGGTTCAGCCTAGGACCAAAGACAAGACTCACTGTTGAGCGCTTTTTCAACTTTGCATCTCCGAATTGATTTTTGCTCGACCTTTTTTTGCTACCATATTATAAGCCTTCCCAGCTCCACATACATCTACGCCGTATGCTTGATTCTCCCCGTAATCGCTATATCCAAGCTTTGAGTGTTTTGACTACAACGGTTGCCTATCACCGGCTGCGGGTAAGAACCGTAAGAATTTGAGATTTGCTTGACGGGTTTGTGATACACCACCACCACTTCTTAGTAGTCTCAGAGGATCATATTCTGTGTGTTTCTATTTGTCGCTAACCATGGTAGGATCACAAGTCGATGAGACTGATTGGGAGAACTCCGACAAATAAACAGCTACATGATAAGTTTCAAAGAAATGATGATTGGACAGTAAGATGTGCTAAACAGATTTGACGAGGCCATGGAGAAGATAGATGGCATTGAGAAGACGCTTGAAACAAAGCTTGATAGCAAGTTTGATGAATTGCTCGCTGCTTTTCCACAACCACCGCCACTGCACCTATCGCACCTCGCAGAACGACAACAACTCGCGCTCTTCCGAGATCAAGATGGACGAGCTCAACAGGTTCCTATTGAGCCAGACAAAATTCTGTGCCGCTTGCCATCGCTGTTGGTGCTTTTTGCTCCTCGCCATCGCCATCGCCGTACCGAGGAGGATGATTATGTGGAGATTACGAGGATGAGGTTGATCAACATCGATTTACGTGCAACCACCAGACCACAACCACCGTGTCGCCCACATGCAAATAATGGCAATGTTAGGGCTCCCTCAGTACGAGATCATGACCATCTCCCTAAACTGAAATTGAATATTCCACCATTTGAGGGTAGATATGTTCCTGATATATATCTTACTTGGGAGTTAGAAACTGAACAACGATTTACATGTTTACAATATCCCGAGGAGAGACGTGTTCCTGCTTGCTTTGTGCTTTCACTAGCTTTGCATGTGTTTGGTGGTCTCAACATTGTAGATTATATCCTGCTCCAGCCTACTTGGGCTGCTTTGAAAACTGCTATGTGTACTGCTGGTTCCACCATATTATCAACGTGAATTACTTCAAAAATTGCAGCGCTTAAGACAAGGAAAAATTCAGAGAAGAATATTATCAGAATTACAAACCGGCTTGATTAGATGTGGTATTGTTGAGGAGAATGAAGCTATGCTTGCACGCTTTTCTCGGTGGATTAAATAGAGAGATTCGCACCATTCTAGACTATAAGGATTATAATAATATCACTGCTTATTCCATCTTGCTTGTAAAGCTGAACGTGAAGTGCAGGATCGATGTGCATTGGCGCCGACTAACTTTTCTCGCAGGTCGACCTTCATCATGGACACCACGCGCATCATCTACTTCCACACGCTCGCTACACCGCACCTCCGCCGGTGCCACCTCCAACCGTGATACACGAAGCAGTGCACAACCACCACTATCCGCCAAGAGCACACCGCCTGACCTGCACAGAGCTCTTCTTCTTCCATGGCGCAACAGGCACACAAGTGGTATTATTTGTCGTCATTGTAAGGGAAGAGGACATTTTATGAGAGAATGCAAATCTCAGCGTGTGATGATTGCTACCGAGGATGGTGGGTATGAGTCCGCTTAGTGACTATGATGAGGAGACTTTGGCTCTTATTACACATGAGGAACACGGTGGAGATGATTCTGATCATGAGACACAATGCATGGCTGTCAAGATGCCGACAGTGTCTGAATGTTTAGTTGCTCAACGTGTTTTGAGTGTGCAGTAACACAAGCTGAGCAAAATCAGAGGCATAATTTGTTCCATACAAAGGAGTTGTGAAGGAACGCTCTATTCAAGGCCATCATAGATGGAGGGAGCTGCAACAACTTGGCTAGCATGGAGATGGTGGAGAAGCTATCTCTCACCACAAGACCACATCCACATCCTTACTACATTCAATGGTTCAACAACAGCGCAAGGTTAAGGTAACACGCACTGCTCGTGTGCATTTTAGTATCTCTACATATGCTGATTATGTTGATTGTGATGTGGTACCTATGCAAGCATGTTCCTTATTACTTGGTAGACCATGGCAATTCAATAAAATTTCAGACACCATGGTAGAAACAATCAGATACTCTTGTTCATAAGGAGAAAAATATTACTTTGCTTCCTATGACTCCTGAGTCCATTTTGAAAGATGATATTAATAGAGCTAATAAAGCAAAACAGGAGAAAAATAAGAGTGAAAATCAGATTGTGGCAAAAGAATTTGAGCAACATATGAAGCCTAATAGTAAACCATTTAGTGTTGCTTCTGAAATTAAATTGAAAAGTGCATGTTTACTTGCCACTAAATCTGATATTGATGAGCTAGATTTTAGCAAATCTGTTTGCTATGCTTTTGTGTGCAAAGAGGCATTATTTTCATTCGAGGACGTGTTTTCCTTTTTGCCCCCGCTGTCACTAACATTTGGCAGAGTTCGCCGACGCCTTTCCACAAGACGTGCCACCGGATTACCACCTATTCGAGGGATTGAGCATCAAATTGACTTAATTCCGTGCATCATTACCCAACCGTGCACCATACCGCATCAATCCAGAGGAGACGAAGGAGATTATGCGTCAAGCACAGAGCTGCTCGACAAAGGTTATATATGCGAATCCCTTAGTCCTTGTGTTGTTCCTATTATTCTAGTGCCAAAAAGGATTGTACGCCACGATGTGTGTTGATTGTAGAGGCATTAATAATATTACTATTCGTTATCGCCACCCTATTCCTAGGCTAGATGATATGCTTGATGAATTGAGTGGCTCAACAATATTCTCCAAAGTTGATTTATGAGTGGATACCATCAAATTCGTATGAAATTGGGAGATGAATGGAAAACAGCATTTAAAACTAAGTTTGGATTATATGAGTGGTTAGTCATGCCTTTTGGGTTAACTAATGCACCTAGTACTTTCATGAAATTAATGAACTAAGTTTTACGTGCTTTCATTGGACGATTTGTGGTAGTCTATTTTGATGATATACTGATTTATAGCAAATCTTTGGAAGAACATTTGGAACATTTACGTGTTGTTTTTAATGCTCTACGTGATGCACGCTTGTTTGGTAACCTTGGGAAGTGCACCTTTGCACCGAATCGAGTATCTTTTCTTGGCTATGTTGTTACTCCACAGGAATTGAAGTTGATAAAGCCAAGATTGAAGCTATTGAGAGTTGGCCGCAGCCCAAAACGGTCACACAAGTGAGGAGTTTTCTTGACCTCGCTGGTTTCTATAGGCGCTTGTGAGAGATTTCAGCACCATTGCTGCACCTCTCAATGAGCTTACAAAGAAGGATGTGCCTTTTGTTTGGGGTACCGCACAGAAGAAGCCTTCACGGTATTGAAAGATAAGTTGACACATGTCTTTACTCCAACTTCCTGATTTTAATAAGACTTTTGAGCTTGAATGTGATGCTAGTGGAATTGGATTAGAGGTGTGTTATTACAAGATGGCAAACCTGTTGTATACTTTTCTCAAAAATTGAGCGGCCTAGTCTGAATTACTCTACTTATGATAAAGAATTATATGCTCTTGTTCGGACTTTAGAAACATGGCAACATTATTTATGGCCCAAAGAATTTGTTATACATTCTGATCATGAATCTTTGAAACATATTAAAAGTCAAGCTAAACTGAATCGTAGACATGCTAAATGGGTTGAATTATTGAGATTTTCCTTATGTCATTAAACATAAGAGGGTAAAGAAAATGTTATTGCCGATGCATTGTCTCATCGCTATACTATGCTTTCACAACTTGACTTCAAAATATTTGGTTTGGAGACCATCAAAGATCAATATGTGCATGATGCTGATTTTAAAGATGTATTGCAGAATTGTAAAGAAGGAAGAACATGGAACAAGTTTGTCGTTAATGATGGATTTGTGTTCCGTGCTAACAAGCTATGCATTCCAGCTAGCTCCGCTTCTTTTGTTGTTGCAGGAGGCGATGGAGGAGGACTAATGGGACACTTTGGCGTGAAGAAGACGGAGGACGATTGCTTACACATTTCTTTTGGCCAAAGATGAGACGGATGTTGAGCGCTTTATTGCTCGCTGCACTACATGTCAAAAAGCTAAGTCACGACTCAATCCTCATGGTTTATATATGCCTTTGCCTGCACTTAGTGTTCCTTGGGAGGATATATCATGGACTTTGTTTTAGGTTTACCAGAACAAAGAAGGAGGATAGCATATTTGTTGTCGTGGATAGATTCTCAAAATGGCACACTTTATACCATGTCATAAAAGCGATGATGTCAAGTAATGTTGCTGATTTGTTCTTTCGTGAAATTATTCGCTTGCATGGTGTGCCAAATACTATTGTTTCAGATCGTGATACTAAATTGCTTAGCCACTTTTGGAGATGTTTATGGGCTGTTGGGGACTAAACTGCTTTTTAGTACTACTTGTCACCCCCAAACCGATCGACAAACCAAGTAGTCAATAGAACATTGTCTACTATGCTTAGGGCTGTTCTAAAGAGTAATAAGAAAATGTGGGAGGAATGCTTGCCTCATATTGAATTTGCTTATAATCGCTCATTGCATTCTACTACTAAGATGAGCCCTTTGAAGTTGTGTATGGTTTCCTACCTCGCACCTATTGATTTGTTGCTTCTTCCATCTTCGGAGAAGGTTAATTTTGATGCTAAAGAACGTGCTGAATTGATTTTAAAATGCATGAGTTAACTAAGGAAAACATTGAGCGATGAATGCTAAATATAAACTTGCTGGAGATAAGGGTAGAAAACATGTTGTGTTTGCACCGGAGATCTTGTTTGGTTACATTTATGTAGGATAGATTTCCTGATTTGCGCAAATCAAAGCTAATGCCACGTGGTGCTGGTCCCTTTAAGGTGTTGGAGATAGTAAATGATAATGCATATAAACTTGAGCTGCTCGCAGATTTTGGGGTTAGTCCCACCTTTAACATTGCAGATTTGAAGCCATATTTGGTGAGGAAGATGAACTTCCGCCGAGGACGACTTCATTTCAAGAAGGAGGATGATGAGGACATCAATACCATTGTTACACCCACAGCCCCTCGCTGCTATACATACCGGACCAATTACAAGAGCTCACAAGACGCCAACTAAATTACCGTGTACTTTCGCTTGGTAATGATTCTAATGTTCATGAGAATATGATGTCGCTTAAATTGGATACATTTGTTTTGCTTACAAATGAAGGGCCTAGCTTGGAGAAGGATGAACATTGAGCAAGAACAAGCATGGAGATGATGGCATGCGATGGGGACAAGAATGGAGTTACAAGTGATGATTTCAGGACTTTGAAGCCACCATAATGAGTGCATGAAGCCTTGGACGAAATATACAAGATGCCACTTCATAAATTTCGTCCAGAGGCTATTCTAGGTGCTGCACACCTTATTATTGGGCCAGCACCCATGTAATTTCGAAATACATAAGTATAGGCTATTTTAGAGTCCATATGTGGGGAAACAAGAGATAGGGTTAGTTTCGACCCTCTACCAAGGGCCACGAAATTCACCCCTCTTCCTCCATATATACAGCCCTTAGGGCACCGCTTAGACTTTGGGTTTTGTTTAGATCAAAAGTTCGCCATAGCTGCAACTTCGTACTTCGCTTGTGTTCAACGACCGATAAAGGCGCCACGTAACCCCACCTTGATCAATAAAGCTTTCATCTTATATTCGCAATATCCAGATTGCAATCTCAGCTTGCTTGTTCTTCGCTTGCTCGCAGGAAATAGACCTCGTGGTCGTTGATTGTGCTCCAATAAGGGTCAATAACCTCTTGGAGTTGGTTTAGCGACATATATGCTGACGCCCTCGCACGCCAGTAGTCGGATCGCCAAAGTCGACTTCCACCAAAGCGAAATCCACCATCTCATCGAAGACGGACACCTTTGCCTCTATCATCTATAGTGGAGATATCGCTTCCACATATATATTGATCGATGCCGGAATGCCCTTTTGTTCTTGGCTTTCATGCGCATGAGTTACAAAGATGTGATGAGGACATCAATACCATTGTTACACCCACAACCCCCACTGTTACATATACGGACCAATTACTAGAGCTCACAAGACGCCAATTAAATTACCGTGTACTTTCGCTTTCTTGGTAATGATTCTAATGTTCATGAGAATATGATGCTGCCTAAATTGGATACATTTGTTTTGCTTTCAAATGAAGGGCCTAGCTTGGAGAAGGATGAACATTGAGCAAGAACGCAGATGGAGTTGATGGCATGCAAGGATCAAGAACGGAGTTACAAGTGATGATTTCAAGACTTTGAAGCCACCATAAGGAGTGCATGAAGCCTTGGACGAAATATACAAGATGCCACTTCATAATATTCGCCCATAGGCTATTCTAGATGCTGCGTCACCTTATTATTGGGACAGGCCCATGTAATTTCGAAATACTTAAGTATAGGCTATTTTAGAGTCCGTATGTGTGGGAAACAAGAGTTAGGGTTGGTTTCGACCCCATCCTCAAGGGCCACGAAATTCTCCTTTTCCCCATATATACAGCCCTTAGGGCGTCTGCTTAGACTTTGGGTTTTGTTTAGATTAAAAGTTCGCCATAGCTGCAACTTCGCATTTCGCTTGTGTTCAACGACTGCATAAAGGCGCCACAGTAACCCCACCTTGATCAATAAAGCTTTCATCTTATATTCGCAATATCCAGATTGCAATCTCAGCTTGCTTGATCTTCGCTTGCTCGCAGGAAATGAACTCGTGGTCGTTGATCGTGTCCGCGCGGGTCAATAACCTCTCGGAGTTGGTTTAGCGGTTGTTAAGGCGCGACGCCCTCGTGACGCTCAGAGTCGGATCGTCAAAGTCGACTTCCACCAAAGCGTAAATCCACCATCTCATCGAAAGACGGACACCTTTGCCTCTATCAAGTGGTATCAGATTTCCGTGTTGCTCGTGAGATTTTACAGTTTTAGTTTAGATCGAGTCTGTTCTTCATACTACAGTCCACTTAAAAAGCCACAAAAAATTAGGTTAGTTCATCATATCCCAACCAATCTGAGCCTTTGCATAATCTTCTCTCAGATTTGCGTTGTTGAATTTATGTTGCATCGCCGTGTCTAGTTGCTGGTCCGAGAGTCTAGTCTTTAGAGTTTCGAAGTTCTCGGTCATAAGTTGTCACGCCGCCGCAGACCATCATCATCGCCTCGCCATCTACCACCACCGCTATCCGCCACCGCTCAATCCGATCCATATACCACCACCGCTATCATATACCACCACCGCCATATCCTACCACCATATATCCACCACCAATCCGAAGTTCCTTGCATATTAGGTTTGTTTTCGATCCAACCAATTTCCGATTCGTGTTTCCTCGTCTGAGTAGGTTTCGATTCCAGCAATCTTTTGTCGTCTGTAGAAGAGTCCGAAACCACCTCCGCTTAGGCCCAAAATTTTCAAAAACGCACGGACAAAAAAATTTCTGGCTATCCTATTTTTAGGTGTTTCTGCCGATTGAGCCGCTTGTTTATAGAAAGTTTTTTGACCCGCTTCAGCTTTTGGGTCCGGCAACAAAAAAAAAAATTGGTCGAAAAATTTTGAGGCCATCCCGCCGGTTTGACCTCGGGAAGAGTTTTGAGACACTCGCCATTATAGTGATTTTTCGCAAAAAAAAGTGAAAAAAATTCAAAGTGTGTTTTTCCTTGTTTACGCAAGCGCCGTGATTTTGTTAGTGTTCTAGGCTCGTGTCTCTAGCACGGTCTCAGCCTAGGACCAAGACAAGACTGCTGCTGAGCGCTTATTCAACTTTGCATCTCCGAATTGATTATTGTCGACCTTTTTGCTACCATATTATAAGCCTTCCCAGCTCCACATACATCTACGCAGGCGCTTGATTCTCCTTGGTAATCGCTATATCCAAGCTTTGAGAGTTTTGACTACAACGGTTGCCGATCACCGCTGCTGCTGGGTAAGAACCGTAAGAATTTGAGATTTGCTTGACGGATTTGTGACCGTCCACCACACCACCACCACCACTTCCTAGTAGTCTCAGAGGATCATATTCTAGTGTGTTTTATTGCTGCTAACCATGGCAGGATCACAAGTCGATGAGACTGATTGGGAGAACTCGATTTAACAAACAGCTACATGATAAGTTTCAGCAAATGATGATTGGACAGCAAGATGTGCTAAACAGATTTGACGAGGCCATGGAGAATATAGATGGCATTGAGAAGACGCTTGAAACAAAGCTTGATAGCAAGTTTGATGAATTGCTCGCTGCTTTCCACATCCACCGCCGCTGCACCTATCGCACCTCTACAACGACAACAACCACGCCTCTTCCGAATCAAGATGGACGAGCTCAGCGGTTCCTATTGAGCCAGACAAAATTCTGCACCGCTGCCATCGCTGTTGGTGCTTCTTTGGCTCCTCGCCATCGCTGTCCTGGTACCGACGAGGATGATTATGTGGGAGATTACGAGGATGAGGTTAATCAACATCGTAACTACGCGCAACCACCAGCACCACAACCACCAGGTCGCCCACATGCAAATAATGGCAATGTTAGGGCTCCTCAAAAGTAGATCATGACCATCTCCCTAAACTGAAATTGAATATTCCACCATTTGAGGGTAGATATGTTCCTGATATATATCTTACTTGGGAGTTAAAAACTGAACAACGATTTACATGTTTACAATATCCCGAGGAGAGACGTGTTCCCGCCGTTGTTTGTGCTTTCACTAGCTTTGCATGTGTTTGGTGGTCCTAACATTGTAGATTATATCCTGCTCCAGCTACTTGGGCTGCTTTGAAAACTGCTATGCGCACTGCTGGGTTCCACCATATTATCAACGTGAATTGCTTCAAAAATTGCAGCGCTTAAGACAAGGAAAATTTTGTTGAAGAATATTATCGTGAATTACAAACCGGCTTGATTAGATGTGGTATTGTTGAGGAGAATGAAGCTATGCTTGCACGCTTTCGGGTGGATTAAATAGAGAGATTCGCACCATTCTAGACTATAAGGATTATAATAATATCACTGCTTATTCCATCTTGCTTGTAAAGCTGAACGTGAAGTGCAGGATCGACAGCATTGGCGCCGACTAACTTTTCTCGCAGTGTCGACCTTCATCATGGACACCACGCATCATCTACTTCCACACGCTCGCTACACCGCACCTCCATGGTGCCACCTCCAACCGTGATACACGAAAGCAGCACCACCACCACTATCTCGCCAAGAGCACACCTCGCCGGACCTGCACAAAGGCTTTTCTTCTTCCATGGCGCCAACAGGCACACAAGTGATATTATTTGTCGTCGTTGTAAGGGAAGAGGACATTTTATGCAGAGAATGCAAATCTCAGCGCAGTGATGATTGCTACCGAGGATGGTGGGTATGAGTCCGCTAGTGACTATGATGAGGAGACTTTGGCTCTTATTACACATGAGGAACACGGTGGAGATGATTCTGATCATGAGACACAATACATGGCTGTCAAGATGCCGACAGTATGAATGTTTAGTTGCTCAACGTGTTTTGAGTGTGCAGGTTACACAAGCTGAGCAAAATCAGAGGCATAATTTGTTCCATAAAAGGAGTTGTGAAGGAACGTTCTATTCAAGGCCATCATAGATGGAGGGAGCTGCAACAACTTGGCTAGCATGGAGATGGTGGAGAAGCTATCTCACCACAAGACCACATCCACATCCTTACTACATTCAATGGTTCAACAACAGCGGCAAGGTTAAGGTAACACGCACTGTCGTGTGCATTTTAGTATCTCTACATATGTTGATTATGTTGATTGTGATGTGGTACCTATGCAAGCATGTTCCTTATTACTTGGTAGCCCATGGCAATTTGATAAAATTTCAGACACCATGGTAGAAACAATCAAGATACTCTTGTTCATAAGGATAAAAATATTACTTTTCCTATGACTCGAGTCCATTTTGAAAGATGATATTAATAGAGCAAATAAAGCAAAACAGAGAAAATAAGAGTGAAAATCAGATTGTGGCAAAAGAATTTGAGCAACATATGAAGCCTAATATTAAACCATCTAGTGTTGCTTCTGAAATTAAATTGAAAAGTGCATGTTTACTTGCCACTAAATCTGATATTGATGAGCTAGATTTTAGCAAATCTGTTTGCTATGCTTTGTGTGCAAAGAGGCATTATTTTCATTCGAGGACGTGTTTTCTTCTTTGCCTCCTCGCTGTCACTAACATTTTGCAGAGTTCACGACGCTCTTTCCACAAGACGTGCACCGGATTACCGCCTATTCGTGGGATTGAGCATCGATTGACTTAATTCCCGTGCTTCATTACCAAACCGCGCGCCATACCGCACTAATCCAGAGGAGACGAAGGAGATTATGCGCCAAGTACAAGAGCTTCGACAAAGGTTATATACGCCAATCCCTTAGTCCTTGTGATGTTCCTATTATTCTAGTGCCAAAAAGGATGGTACATCGCGTATGTGTGTTGATTGTAGAGGCATTAATAATATTACTATTCGTTATCGCCATCCTATTCCTAGGCTAGATGATATGCTTGATGAATTGAGTGGCTCTACAATATTCTCCAAAGTTGATTTATGAGTGGATACCATCAAATTCGTATGAAATTGGGGATGAATGGAAAACATCATTTAAAACTAAGTTTGATTATATGAGTGGTTAGTCATGCATTTTGGGTTAACTAATGCACCTAGTACTTTCATGAGATTAATGAACGAAGTTTTACGTGCTTTCATTGGACGATTTGTGGTAGTTTACTTTGATGACATATTGATTTATAGCAGATCTTTCGAGGAACATTTGGAACATTTACGTGCTGTTTTTATTGCTCTACGTGATGCACGCTTGTTTGGTAACCTTGGGAAGTGCACCTTTGCACCGATCGAGTGTCTTTTCTTGGCTATGTTGTTACTCCACAGGAATTGAAGTTGATAAAGCCAAGATTGAAGCTATTGAGAGTTGGCCGCAGCCCAAAACGGTCACACAAGTGAGGAGTTTTCTTGGCCTCGCTGGATTCTATAGGCGCTTTGTGAGATATTTCAGCACCATTGCTGCACCTCTCAATGAGCTTACAAAGAAGGATGTGCCTTTTGTTTGGGGTACCGCACAGAAGAAGCCTTCACGGTGTTGAAAGATAAGTTGACACATGCCCTTTACTCCAACTTCCTGATTTTAATAAGACTTTGAGCTTGAATGTGATGCTAGTGGAATTGGATTAGAGGTGTGTTATTACAAGATGTCAAACCTGTTGTATACTTTTCCTGAAAAATTGAGGGGGCCTAGTCTGAATTATTTGACTTATGATAAAGAATTATATGCTCTTGTTCGGACTTTAGAGACATGGCAACATTATTTATGGCCCAAAGAATTTGTTATACATTCTGATCATGAATCTTTGAAACATAATAAAAGTCAAGCTAAACTGAATCATAGACATGCTAAATGGGTTGAATACATTGAGACTTTCCCTTATGTCATTAAACACAAGAAGGGTAAATAAAATGTTATTGTTGATGCATTGTCACGTTGCTATACTATGCTTTCACAACTTGACTTCAAAATATTTGGTTTGGAGACCATCAAAGATCAATATGTGCATGATGCTGATTTTAAAGATGTAATGCATAATTGTAAAGGAGGAAGTACATGGAACAAGTTCGTCATTAATGATGGATTTGTGTTCTGTAACAAGCTATGCATTCCAGCTAGCTCCGCTCGCCTTTTTGTTGTTGCAGGAGGCGATGGAGGAGGACTAATGGGACACTTTGGCGTGAAGAAGACGGAGGACGATTTGCTACACATTTCTTTTGGCCAAAGATGAGACGGATGTTGAGCGCTTTATTGCTCGCTGCACTACATGTCAAAAAGCTAAGTCACGACTCAATCCTCATGGTTTATATATGCCTTTGCCTGCACTCTAGTGTTCCTTGGGAGGATATATCTATGGACTTTGTTTTAGGTTTACCTAGAACAAAGAAGGGGGATAGCATATTTGTTGTCGTGGATTGATTCTCAAAATGGCGACTTTATACCATGTCATAAAAGCGATGATGCTGTTAATGTTGCTGATTTGTTCTTTCGTGAAATTATTCGCTTGCATGGTGTGCCAAATACTATTGTTTCAGATCGTGATACTAAATTTCTTAGCCACTTTTGGAGATGTTTATGGGCTAAGTTGGGGACTAAACTGCTTTTTAGTACTACTTGTCACCCCCAAACCGATGGATAAACCAAGTAGTCAATAGAACATTGTCTACTATGCTTAGGGCTGTTCTAAAGAATAATAAGAAAATGTGGGAGGAATGCTTGCCTCATATTGAATTTGCTTATAATCGCTCATTGCATTCTACTACTAAGATGTGCCCTTTGAAGTTGTGTATGGTTTCCTACCTCGTGCACCTATTGATTTGTTGCTTCTTCCATCTTCGGAGAAGGTTAATTTTGATGCTAAAGAACGTGCTGAATTGATTTTAAAATGCATGAGTTAACTAAGGAAAACATTGAGCGATGAATGCTAAATATAAACTTGCTGGAGATAAGGGTAGAAAACATGTTGTGTTTGCACCGAGATCTTGTTTGGTTACATTTATGTAAGGATAGATTTCCTGATGCAAATCAAAACTAATGCCACGTGTTGCTGGTCCCTTTAAGGTGTTGGAGAAAATAAATGATAATGCATATAAACTTGAGCTGCCTGCAGATTTTGGGGTTAGTCCCACTTTTAACATTGCAGATTTGAAGCCTTATTTGGGTGAGGAAGATGAGCTCCGTCGAGGACTCACTTCATTTCAAGAAGGGAGGATGATGAGGACATCAATACCATTGTTACACCCACAGCCCCTATCATACATATATGGGACCAATTACTAGAGCTCACAAGACGCCAATTAAATTACCAGTACTTTCGCTTTCTTGGTAATGATTCTAATTGATGAGGACATCAATACCATTGTTACACCCACAGCCCCTACTGTTATATACGGGACCAATTACTAGAGCTCACAGACGCCAATTAAATTACCGTACTTTCGCTTTTGGTAATGATTTTAATGTTCATGAGAATATGATGCTGCTTAAATTGGATACATTTGTTTTGCTTACAAATGAAGGGCCTAGCTTGGAGAAGGATGAACATTGAGCAAGAACACGCATGGAGTTGATGGCATGCTAAGGGGATCAAGAACGGAGTTACAAGTGATGATTTCAGGACTTTGAAGCCACCATAAGGAGTGCATGAAGCCTTGGACGAAATATACAAGATGCCACTTCATAATATTCGTCCATAGGCTATTCTAGGTGCTGCGTCACCTTATTATTGGGCCAGCCCATGTAATTTCGAAATACTTAAGTATAGGCTATTTTAGAGTCCGATGTGGGGAAACAAGAGATAGGGTTGGTTTCGGACCCCACCTCAAGGGCCACGAAATTCCTCCTCTTCCCCATATATACAGCCCTTAGGGCACCGCTTAGACTTTGGGTTTTGTTTAGATCAAAAGTTCGCCATAGCTGCAACTTCGCATTTCGCTTGTGTTCAACGACTGCACAAAGGCGCCACGTAACCCCACCTTGATCAATAAAGCTTTCATCTTATATTCGCAATATCCAGATTGCAATCTCAGCTTGCTTGTTCTTCGCTTGCTCGCAGGAAATGACCTCGTGGTCAGGTTGATCGTGTTCGTGTGGTCAATAACCTCTCGGAGTTGGTTTAGCGACATATAAGGCGACGCCCTCGCACGCTCAGTAGTCGGATCGCCAAAGTCGACTTCCACCAAAGCGAAATCCACCATCTCATCGAAAGACGGGACACCTCTCGCTCTATCAAGTGGTATCAGATTTCCGTGTTGCTCGTGAGATTTTACAGCTTTTTCGTAGTTTAGATCGAGTCTGTTTCTTCATACCTATAGTCCACTAAAAAGCCAAAAAAAATTAGGTTAGTTCATCCCATCCAACCAATCTCGAGCCTTTGCATAATCTTTTATGTATTTGCTTTGTTGAATTTATGTTGCATCGCCGTGGTCAAGTTGCTGGTCTTAGCGCCTAGTCTTTAGAGTTTCGAAGTTCGCTCACAGTGTTGTCACGCCGCCGCCGCCATATACCACCACCACATATTCACCGCCAATCCGAATCCATATACGCCACCACATATCCGCCGCCATCACGCCCATCCGAGTCCACCCGCAACATATATCCGCCACCAATCCGAGTTCCACCAGATTCATCTCCGCCACCATCCGAAGTTCCACCAGATTCATCTCCGCCACCACCTAGTCCGATTCCAGAATTGTTGCTTTGTTCTCGATTTCCAGATCACGCGACATCCGAAGTCGTGACAAAGAAAGGACTCCCAACTTCCAAGCCATCCGCAGAAGAAAAATAGTTCCAGCCCAAAAAAAAAAAACTAAGTCCGGAAAATTGCTAGGCAGTTTTAGACCATTTGTAGACTTTTCCAAAAAATTTGTTGCGAGCAAAAAAAAGTGCAAAAAAAAAGTGCAAAAAAAAAGAAAAAAAGAGAAAAAAAATTCAGAGTGTGCTCCTCCCTTGTTTACGCAGCAGCCAAGGATTTTGTTAGTGTTCTAGGCTCGCCTCTAGCACGGTCTAGCCTAGGACCAAAGACAAGACTATCGCTGAGCGCTTTCTTCAACTTTGCATCTCTGAATTGATTATTGCCGACCTTTTTGCTACCATATTATAAGCCTTCCCAGCTCCACATACATCTACGCTGCATGCTTGATTCTCCCCGTAATCGCTATAGCCAAGCTTTGAGAGTTTTGACTACAACGGTTGCCGATCACCACCGCCGGGGTAAGAACCGTAAGAATTTGAGATTTGCTTCACGGATTTGTGACCGCCCACCACACCACCACCACCACCACTTCCTAGTAGTCCAGAGGATCATATTCTTGTGTGTTCTATTGCTGCTAACCATGGCAGTGAACACAGCCGATGAGACTGATTGGGAGAACTCGACAAACAAAACAGCTACATGATAAGTTTCAAGAAATGATGATTGGACAGTGCAAGATGTGGTAAACAGATTTGACGAGGCCATGGAGAAGATAGATGGCATTGAGAAGACGCTTGAAACAAAGCTTGATAGCAAGTTTGATGAATTGCTCGCTGCTTTTCCACAACCACCGCCGGCTGCACCTATCGCACTTCCAAGAACGACAACAACCACGGCCCTTCCGAATCAGTATGGACGAGCTCAGCTGTTCCTATTGAGCCAGACAAAATTCTCGTGCCACCGCCATACCTGTTGGTGCTTCTTTGGCTCCTCTACTCTGCCGCTGGTACCGACGAGGATGATTATGTGGAAGATTACGAGGATGAGGTTGATCAACATCGTAACTACGTGGCAACCACCAAAGACCACAACCACCGTGTCGCCCACATGCAAATAATGGCAATGTTAGGGCTCCCCTCAGTACGAGATCATGACCATCTCCCTAAACTGAAATTGAATATTCCACCATTTGAGGGTAGATATGTTCCTCGATATATATCTTACTTGGGAGTTAGAAACTGAACAATGATTTACATGTTTACAATATCCCGAGGAGAGACGTGTTCGATGCTATTTGTGCTTTCACTAGCTTTGCATGTGTTTGGTGGTCCTAACATTGTAGATTATATCCTGCTCCAAATTTACTTGGGCTGCTTTGAAAACTGCTATGCGATCAAGGGTTCCACCATATTATCAACGTGAATTACTTCAAAAATTGCAGCGTTTAAGACAAGGAAAAAATTCAGAGAAGAATATTATCGTGAATTACAAACTGCTTGATTAGATGTGGTATTGTTGAGGAGAATGAAGCTATGCTTGCACGCTTTCCGGTGGATTAAATAGAGAGATTCGCACCATTCTAGACTATAAGGATTATAATAATATCACTCGCTTATTCCATCTTGCTTGTAAAGTGAACGTGAAGTGCAGGATCGACTGTGCATTGGCGCCAAGACTAACTTTTCTCGCAGTCGACCTTCATCGTGGACACCACGCACGCATCATCTACTTCCATCAGACTTCATCACCTCCTTCAAAAGCCACCTCCAACCGTGATACAAGAAAGGTGCACAACCACCACTATCTCGCCAAGAGCACAACCGCCGGCTCTGCATGATGATGTAGGTGGAACCCTAATTCGCCGATCTTTCACGCTTGAGGGAACCACGGAGAACACGATGAACACGGGAAGAACAGAGAAAATCACACGGGAAACACTCAAGAACAAGTCCAAATCACACATCCACTAGACAATCAAACACACAAGATCACAAGGTACATGAACAACAAAAGGAAAGATACAAGGTAAGGCTCATCTCCAAGAGGAGGTCTTGATGATATCCTAGATGGATCTTCCCAAAAGGGGTCTTGATGATATCCTCGCAGGATCTTCTCACATGGAGGTCTTGAACCCATGGAGTGGTAGTCTCTCTCTCAAGAGTAGAGGTAGGAGCAAAGCTCACCTAAGAATGAGCTATCATATTTGCTAACCTTAGCTAGAATGAGGTGGGGAGTATATATAGTCTTCATCCACGAAGGGGTAAGTGAGAGGGGGTTACATGGGCCCTAGGCCCGCTCACGAGCAAAGACGGTAGTACTGCGCAGGGGGCGGTAGTACCGCTGAGGGTCCGCGGTAGTACCGCTTGTTGAGCGGTAGTACCGCCGTGACTTACTTTTAGTACCGTGAGGTGGAGCGGTAGTAGGAGCGGTAGTTCACGGCCACGGTAGTACTCACTGAGGGAGCGGTAGTACTGCGAGGGTGCGCGTAGTACCGCCGAGGGTGCTGGAGCTTTTCCTTCTCTTCCATGCTTTTATGGATGGTGTAGTTGTTCCTTGGCGCTTGCACTCCTCCTCGCAGTCTGTAGTGTTCCGACAATACCTATGCATGCACACGGGTGGCGGTCAAGTAGTATACCATCCTCAAGAGGTCAAGTGAACACGCAAAGGAGAA